>JAOANR010000001.1:65414496-65702718 GCA_030278955.1 Hygrophila difformis
GTTTAATTTTTTTAGAGGAATCTTTTAATGGAAAATTGAACAAAGTTCTTTATATCAAATTAATCATGGGTTGAGATCATTGGATTTCAACCTCAAAATATTAATATAAAGGTTCAATTAATTAATGGGGTGAGATGAAGAATAAAAATTTGGCAAAAAGGTGCCACTTTGTCGCGGAATAGAGTTTGTGTCGCGGACCATGGGTCCGTGACAAGGGTTTCGCGACAAAGGGGTGGGAAATAAGAGGAATGGAATTTTGAAAATTAGGGTTTGCTTTGTCGCTAAGCAAAAATTTTGTCGCGGACCATGGTTCCGCGACAAGGGGGTATAGCGACAAAAGGTTTGAAAATTGGTAAGGACATAATTCCTGGTTGCGGAACAAGGATTTTGTTGCGGACCGTTCCGCGATAAAGGTTCCGCGACAGAGTCCTCCCAGAATAAAATTACAAGTATTTGGGTCCTCGGTCGCTAATCAAGGGTTTTGTCGCGGAACGTGGTTCCGCGACAAAGGTTGCATCGCGACCAAGGGGTTCTAAAATAATGGCAAGGCATAATTTTCTGTCTCGGAATAAGATTTTGTCGCGGAGCATTGTTCCGCGACAAAGGTTCCGCGACAGAAGCCATGCAGACAAAATGCAAGAGTTTGGTCCTCTGTCGCTAAACAGGGTTGTGTCGCGGACCGTGGGTCCGCGACAAAGTGTATGCCGACAAAGGGTTTTTTTTTTTTCTTAAATTTTATAAAATTTTGGCAGCATAACCCCTTATATTGGAAACTCGGGGTTTGCGTCTTAATCCGTGGGATTAAGACGGGAATGATGCAACACAAATATATGCATAAATGTAAAAATTAAAAATCTATCTAAAACATAAAAAAAATGGTCAAGTGACCCAAAATACAGCAAAACAGTAAATAGTCCAAGAGATAGACACATGATATATTTTTGGGAATCATTTTCTCAATATTACCAAAAACCAAAAATGGGTTAAACACACCCATTGATTAAGTGTTTTCAACCCAAAAATACAAAATGTAAAACTGGAAAATAAAATGAACACTAGCTACACTTATTTATTACAAAGCATAAATTAAAACTAAGCTAAAATCTACATCTACATTGCATAAAAATAAACTAAACTACCTATTCTAACATATTTTTTGGAGAGCACAGTGGTGCCTCCCAGAACAGTGAAAATAAACTAAAGTATAGCTAGGTTACTGTTCAAGGGGGTGGGAGGTTATATTTATAGAGTAGGATTAAGCCCTAGGCCCATTCAAGGCCCACCCAGTCGCTAAACAAATGCTTTGTCGCGGAACAAATTGTGGCTAGGGACACACTTTTTAGCTCCCAGGTGACGCGCAGGAGGGGGCGGGAGTTGAAGTCCCAGGGGAAAAGACAAGGATGTTTATGCCTGCGGGTGCTGAGGTCCCGGGTCTTTCCAAGCCTTTTGACATGTGACAAATTTGAAATGGGAGTGGGTCACGTGACTCTGTCTCTCGAGGATAGGCTTTGTCGCGGAATGGCTGTCTTTGTCGCGGTCGCGTTCCACATTTTGTCGCGGAACATTGTTCCGCGACAAATGTTCTGTGTCTTGATACTCCTCTCACAGTCGCGGAGTATTTTTTGGTCGCGGAGCATTTTGTCGCGATGCACCTTCCGCGACAAAGGGCTTAATTTTCTCTTTCTCTTCTCTCATTTCATTTTTCTCTTTCTTCTCTCTTTCTCTTTCCCCATTTTTCCTCTTTCTTGTTCTCGGTTCCAGTTTCTTCCTCCATTATTCTTCTTCTTCTTTCCTTCTTCTCTTTCCCTTCTTTCTTCTTCTTCCAGATTTCTGTTCTTGCTCGTTATTCTCCTCCTTCCTCCATTTTTCTTGTTTTGTTCATTTCTTTCGTCCAATCTCAATTTCGTCCATGGCTTCCTCCTCCATTTCTTTTGTTTATTTTTCTTTTCTGGGTGGTGCCCTAGTTCTGGTCGGAGATGGCTGTGGGTCGCGACTGCTGCGGCGGTTGAAGGCGAGGCGGCTGGGGCGCTGGGAAGGTGAACACAGTGGTGGTGGCCGGTGTTGGAAGGGAGCGGCGGCGGCCGTGGTCGAAGAAGGTGAGCTCTGGAGGAGATGGAGGAGGAGCTACGGAGGTTGGAAAGGGGCGGAAGTGGTGGTGGATGGAGTGAATCAGAGGGCGGTTGATTGGAATAGGTGGTGGTGGCTGTCGGAAATGGGGTGTGGACGATGACTCGGGTGGCGGCGGCTCCGGCGAAGTCGGCGCCGGAGCAGGGCGGCGGCGGCGGCAGCTTTTGGGACTAGGATTAGGGTTAGGGTTTGGATAATTGGGCTATGGTAGTTTGGGCTTGGTGTGGGTCAATTCAAAACTTGGGCTTGTGGAGTTGGTGATTGTAATGGGCTGAGTCCTTGCTGCTCCTGGGCCAGATCAATTTGGATTGGACTATCAAATTTCTTGGACCTAATTATCAAATCACCTGTAATTAAGTAAAATTAAAAGTGATTAGTGGACCATTTAATTTTAATTATATCAAAAAACAGAAATAAAAATAAACATAAAAATTATAAATAAATAAATCAAAATATAAAATAGTATAGATAAGTATATTTATTCCACTTGACTATTTGGTTTGTGTTCTATTTAATAGACCCGTGTTCTACCGAATAGACAACACTAAACCAAAATTAATCAAGTGTAGGATTTTTAATATTTTATAATGTTTTTGGGTTTTTTAATATGAATTTAATAAAAATAACAATATTTTTGTGTTTTTCAATACCAGCTTATTATTTATACAAACTTGCATAAATCTGTCAAATTCAACTGCGTTCTTATTAAAGTAAGACCGGAATGCGATCAAATGTCCGTATTAGACACGGAAATAGATTGAAAATAATGGTCAATTTTGGCCATTATCATCTCTGTAATTTAATAAATTGAAAGACCGGATAAGAACCTTTTCCGACTATCTCTGGTGCCGCTGAAATGAACTTAAGCTCCAGAATATCTCCTCTTTGCAGGTGGGGGTTGTTCTGCCATGATTCGTGCACCGCACTACTTATCCATCCCGGAAGTTTTTCGATTTCCGGAAACCCTGGTGATGTAGTATGAACAGATACTAATGCTCCAAAGTCATACCACTTTCGAACCTCTTCTGGTTTCGATCCTTCGAGCATCCATACCCTGTTGTATCTCCCGGATGTCTCGATTACTGTTTTGCTAGGGTTAATTCCCTTTTTGGAAACCAGTTGTTCCCATTTTCCTTGGTAGTCCAGCCAGGCAGTAGATAGGACCTTCTCGTCTGAATTAACCTTAGAGGTGCTTGTCATTGGCCTAAGGTTAATTTCTTCGTCTTTTACCCCAGAGGCAGTGGGTTGACTTGAACTTTCGGAAATGTGACTTTTCTCTTGCTCAACATTTTTGTCGGTATCCGACAATGGTTCCTTTGAAGCAGTGCTTGAATCTGCTTCTTCATATGTGACTACTTTAGCTTTTTGGGCACATTTCTCTTTGTTTACCAGGGAAGCTGACGCTTTCCTGATTGTTTCTAATACTGTTTTCCATAGTGCTGTCATTGCTATATGGGAGGTTCGTATATTGTTGCGGACCATGTCCACATCGCTCTGTTGTATTTGGCCAGCTGCTCGTGCATTGATCTCGAGCTGTCCAAAATGCTTTGATAGCTCCTCTAGGTTTTCTATGAGGTGCATGAATCTCGTAATGATGGAATCAGCTTCAAATGCTTCCATCTCTCGTCAAGAAATCTGCAAGAACATTTTCATGAGATTTTATAACATCAATATCATAAGTATAATATTGACATTCAGCTTGCCATCTGATAATACGAGTTTTTTCAATTTTTGATTCAAGTTTATTTTTTAAAAAAGCCCTAACATTAGTATTATCAACTTTTAATACAAATTTCTTTGCAAGTAAGAATAAAGGCCATTTTTTTAAATGTTTTCCATACTGCAAAGAATTCCTTCTCGTTAATATGCCAAAGTTTGGCTTGTTGTTCAGTGAACAACCCTCCTGTGTATCTACAAGGTTCTTGACCCGTATTTGTTTTTCTCATGAGCACTCCTGCCCATCGAAAATCATTGGCGTCTGTGTAGACTACCAGCTCATCCTCATCCTGAGGTATCGCGAGTTTTGGCAAGCTATTGCAGACTTGCTTTAGTTCACGAATTCTTTTGGTATGGATTTCTTCCCATTTCCATCTAGAGCTTTCAGTCTCTTTCAGGAGTGGTCTAAAATCCTTTCTATATTTTGCAAGGTCTTTAATAATCATACCCGCAAAATTTACAACTCCTAAGAAACTCTGAAGTTATTTCTTGTCTTTTAATATATTAGGAAAATTGCGGATTTTCTCCACAATGTCTTCCTGTAACTCTATTCCTGCTTCATCAATTTGAACTCCTAAGAATATAATTTTGTTAGCAGCGATAGTGGCCTTTTTCTCAGAGAGAACTAGACCTTCCCTGTGACATGCATCAGAAAATATTTGAAGATGTTTAATATGCTCTTTAATATTTCGAGATGCAATCAGAATGTCATCTATGTAGACGAACATAAACTCTAGATAATCCTTAAATAGATTATCCATATTTCTTTGGAATATCTGAGGGGCATTAGAAAGCCCCATTGACATAACATTCCAAATATATTGCCCTTGTGGGGTGGAGAATGCTGTGAATTTCTTCGACTCATTCTCCATCTTAATCTGATAGAAACCAGATTTGCAATCAAATTTAGAAATCACTTTAGCACCTTTGATGCAATCAATTAAGTGTTCTCTACTCGGAATGTAATAACCATCAAACTGTATTATTTTGTTAATACCTTGATAGTTTATTACCAACCTGGGTGTACCTCTCTTTATTTCACCGTGGTTTCTTACCAAGAATCCAGGGCTACTATAAGCTGAGACTCCAGGCTCGATGAGTTTAAGATCAATATGCTCCTTGATAATTTGCTGCATATCTTTCTTATCCTGCATATTCATTAAGATGGGTTTGTATCGAACATACTCATATTTATATTGTTCTTTTACCTGTAGAGTAGCTTCGATCTTGTTTTTATCCCACCATGCCAGAGGATCCTCGTTAAAGTTTCTCTGGATGTGTCTTTTGACATTTTCGAGGGACAATTTAGTTTCCCCATCAATGTCTAATGAAGTTTTATTCAATAACTTCATTTCCTGCATTGCTTCTTTGAGGTTTATAATTTCCTCAATAAAAGCTTCATCGAATCCTTGCTGTCTAAAA
The DNA here is from genome assembly GCA_030278955.1 of Hygrophila difformis. NCBI lineage: Eukaryota > Viridiplantae > Streptophyta > Magnoliopsida > Lamiales > Acanthaceae > Hygrophila > Hygrophila difformis. The sequence continues at coordinate 65,419,762 of JAOANR010000001.1, forward strand.
GACAACAAAGCCTTACCAAACTTTCTTTTATCCTGCATTTTTGGATGGGTTAGTTTGGCATCATTATCACCACGTTTGCTGCGAAATAATATAGGCATTAACCTGTTGAATATCTTTTCCCTGCGCAACACCTGTATCTCATTTCCACAACTTGTGGTAAATATTAACAAATTTCTTTTGTTATCTTGAACATATTTTGTAAAGGATTGAATAAAATTATTCCCTAACAAAATATCCGCTCATGTGTCATGAAAGTAAATAGGAGGCGTTTTTACCTTATATACCAAGGTGTACCAAATGCTCCTCCAATCATGATATTGGCTTGTCGAATACCCTTATTTAGTACTAAGATTTTTTGGGAAAAATCTCTTCCTGCAATAATGGGTAATGATTCCATAGCTTCGCTAGGGAAAACTCCTGGTTTTGCCGTGCAAATACCTGATCCTGAATCAATATAAGCTGCGAAATATTCTGACTTATATTCTTCATATATTATCCCTACTGAGATATAAATGGAGAATGGACTTGTCATTTAATTCTGATGGTGTGACCCTTCAGATTAAATTCTATACCATTATCCTTTCTTACCCATGGTTTACGATTTTCGAGAAAACTTAATCCCAAAATCATAACCCCATTGCCTTTTCCGGCGGTGCCTAAGACTCTGATCTCGTGTCCTGAAATTTCAATTGTTCCTTCATAGGTTCCAATTGATGGCTGCTGCAAGTAGTATAAATCATAACATGGAAAACGGTTAATCTTTTCAGTGATGTCGAATATTACTCGTATTTCTTTCCATCCTTCAGGGCATTTTATCTTTATATTATCTACCCCAATGGATTGAGGAGTTAGATCTTTGATGAACTCCTTCCCTTTATATACCATAATTCTGTCTTCCGAAAAAGACATACGGCTTGCGTACTCAATTCTAGCACTCGTTGATCTGTCTAGAATTGGATGATCTCTTATTTGTATGTCTACTCCTCCTAACCTTGGAATCTGGGTAGGATTTGGAGTCATGACTTTAGCAAATTCCTTGAAAATTCTAGGAATTTCTATATATTCTTTCCTGAGAAATAAGTCAGAATGATGACTATTTGAAAGTGCATAAGAGATTCTATAAGTTATAGAATATGGCATGTTCCCTTCTTTCATAAGATCTTTTCTTTAAAATCTTGATGAAGGGTTAGAACTCTACTAAAATCATGGTCAGCTAAGTTATAGGAAATTCTGGGATGTATGTCAAACATTAACTTCCCAGCATATAAATTTCCTACCATAGTTCCAAGAAGACCATCTCTAAGGTTATTGATTCTTCTATCAGTGACTGATAGATGTAATTCAGAATCAATGCCTTCTTTGAAGGTTGCCTTAATTACTACTTCAATGGCTCCTATGTGGATCCATTTCATAGTAATGGCGATTTCCTCCTTCATTCTGCTTAATTCCTCAAGAATTTCTTCTTTAGGAATTAATTGCATATCCATAACATTACAAGTAAGTTCCATAGGAATTGCAAACTCACCTGCACTTACCTTGTAGATGATGTTATGTCTTCTCTGGTTGAGTCCCATCTGGTTAAGAACTCGTCCAATCCCGTCAATTATGAATCCGTCATATGGGCTGAGGTTGGAATCTTGTCGCATTATTCTTTTCATGGTTCGATTCGAGATCGTCATCCTTGAAAAGAATCCAGACAGGTTTTCAGTGGTCTGAATCCTGTCTTCTTCAGTCAGACTCGGTTGAAGATCCATCTGAATATGAGTCCGAGTCACTTCTTAATTCTTCCTCGTAGATGCTTTTATCCGAGGGGATGTCCTCAAACTGATAGACTGGTACCAGCTTTCCATGGTAGACTGCTTCCACGATATCCTCCGTGGCTTCGTACATTCGTACCTCACGATTCTGAGGGCAATCGGGTGAGATATGACCTCTGGCTCCACACTTCCTACAATTGCAGTCCTTGAAACTTTCGTTGGCTCGGGTATGGGATCGTCTGAATGTTCTCTTGGACGTCGTTCTCCCCGTGCTCCTTGTTGCTGAGCTAGTTGAACCTTGGGATGAACTCTTCGTCGTTCCCGTTCTTTGTCCAATTTTGTATGATCTGGCCTTGCCCTTGGACCACCATGCTCTTCTACTTCGGAATGGAGGTCTTCTGAAACTCCTACTGTATGAGCCTCGACTCTACTTCTTTCTCCTCTTTTCTTCTGATTCTCCTATAATTGTTGGAAAATCGTTATTTTCACAGCAAAGAGTTCTTTTTATTTTACCTCTTAGTCTCTTGATGTTCTTTTGGGCTGCTGCATGTTGACACCATTCTCTGAGCTTATCCTTTAAGAAGGACATTCTTCGGGCTATTGAGTCCACTGTACCAGAGGATACTGTGTACGATTGGATTAACATTTCTCTCCATGGGCTGCAGATCTTTGCAAAGAACATGGGACATGCTACTTCATCTGTCATCTTACTCCGAAAATAGTATTTACGAAACCAGTAGATATATTCATCTACTGCGCAAATACTTCTTAACTCCATACCCAACAGTGCTTGGGTATAGACTTTGATTTTTTCTGTTCTCTGTTCTTCAAAATAACCATCTCCCACAAAATGGGTTTTGAATAGGAGGCCAAACCTTTCGCAGATTGTGCTTTAGGATTCTCCTTCGAGTATTTGCTCCTTTAAAGCAGCCGTGGAGTTTTTCCAGCCCAGCTTCGCCGATCCTTCGAGACTTAGCTCTATTAATCGGACAAAGTTTTCTTTATCGAGATCCAGAGTGGTTGCTGCAATCTTCATTGAAGCTACCCATTCGTCGATCGGGTCTTCGATGTTTCGGAAGTTGATAACGTCGAGGTTCAGTGTTATGCCATATGGATTTAATGGTTGTAACATCATCTTGGCCCACGGTGTGGATTCTGGTGCTCTACTTGGGTTCCGCCCTGGGTTTCGTCTTGCATTGAGATGCACCTCAGGATACCTGTTCATGTGGAAGTCTGTACTTTCTCTCATTGGGACATCAGGCGGTCCATCGTGGGTCACGTTGGATCCTGATTCCTCCGCATAACCCAATTGAAGAACTTCATTGGGATTTACATTAACGAGATCCATAATCCCAAGTTGGGAAAATGATTATGCTAATTCTTGTAGATCTGATAGATCTGCCTTGGAAACACTCATTCGACTGTTTTCAGGAGATCGATCATAAGCTCTTCTTGTGATTTCTGCTTTGGAACCATAGTTGCTTTACCCTTTAGATGTAAAGCTTGTACTGGTCCGAATGCATCTCTAATATTGGCTTGGTTATTCTTGGAAGATCTAGGAATATCCTTCTGCCTTTTCTTGATATCCGAAATATCAAATTTCAGATTCAAAATCTCTTTCTTTAGATCTTGAAATAATTTCAAGATCTCCTCTGTTGACTGATTCAAGTTATCTATTTTTCCAGGTATAATTAATACCCGGTTACCATAATCTTGAATCATTTTTTGGATTTTCCTTAAGTCCTGTGAGAACTTAGAGCTATCCCGATCAATTTCTTTCCAGTCTGTTCCTCTCATTTTTAGGAAAGAAACTAATTTTGATAATATCTTGTCCCATGGACAAGTTCAAGAAATTCCTTTGGAATTTTCTATTTTTTATTTCCAAAATTTGAAAATAACTCGTGGGTTTCAAATAAATTGATTCCATTAAATAATTAAATCTTCTCCATTAAGAAATAAAATATTATAAATAATATAATTAATATGTTCTTCAATAAAACCTAGGCTCTGATACCAATTTTCAAACGCATTGGGTGTCATTTATATAGTGAAAAAATAAGTATATTGACAAAGGACTAAAGTAAATAAAGTCAAACTTTCTTGGGGTTTTAATGAAAGAAAGGAAAAGTTGTTGGGAATTAATTAATTTTCAAATTGGTCCTTATGGCTTAATTTCATTCATGTGTTTGTAATGGCCTAATTCTGGAAATTCAACTTATAATGGCCTAAAAGTGGAATAGACTCCTTATAATGGCCCTTTTTTATTACTTTCCCCTTTATTATAATAATAACCAATATGCTATTAAAATTCAACTCCAATTACTCAACACATATCTTAAAATCACCACATAATTCCAAATTATATGAAAATATTAGTACTAATATTTTATTTTTTATTTTTTTTGGTGGGTCAATTGACCCACCTTGACCGTGAATGCATCCGCCCATGCTTCCTCGGTTCTTTTATAACTAACACGATGTGATTTTGTCATTATTTATTGAGTAACTTTGATTCGACCTTTTAATATAATTACTCCCTCCGTCCCATTTAACTTGTCCTGTTTCACTTTTGCACACAATCCAATGCACTTTTTTATCTGTTAATATCTCAAAATATACACAATGAAAAATTATACAAAATATATATTATAAAACTACGTGATCATACGATTCTAACAAGACCCATCTCGACTATTTTTCGCTAAATAAATACTTGCAATTAAATTGAGTCAAAGCTGAACAATGAACAGTGTAAAAAAGTCAAACAGGACAAGTGTAGTGGGACGGAGGGAGTATATAAGATACTTCCTCCGTTTTTTAAAGATAGCTACTGACCCACCCAGCACGCAGTCCAATACACATTTTAAACCATTAATAACTCAAATTCGGTACATGTAAAAATTCTAAAAGTTTGATATTTAAAATCTACAAGACGAGACGAATTTAACAAGATCACACTTGGCTATATTTTAGCTTCTATAACCATGATAAAACTTTAAGTCAAAGTATATAAGTGAACAGTACCCATTTGTCAAACGTAGCTAACAAAAAAAAACGGAGGAAGTAAAATATAGTCAAATAGAATCTTGTTGGATTCGTCAAATAGTATAGATTTAGAATATCAAATTTTTATAATTTTTGATTGTATGTAATTTGAGTTATTTAGGATTAAAAATGTATATTAAATTGCATAAAATGTGGGTCTATGACAAATATTAAGGAACGAATGTAGTATCATTTTAATGATTAATATTTTAAGTTATAATTAAATAAAAAATATATTAAATATATAAGTTAAAAATTATGCAATTAGACAAATTCAACTAAATTTCACCCGACTCCTTTTTATTATTATATAATTGGGATAATAAATATTTAGGTCAAAGTTTCAATAAACGTATAGTACCAAGTCAAAACATGCCCAGATAGGTGGATGGAAGGAATACTTCTTTCTGCTATATTTGTTATGTTCATTTACACTCTAGGCAGGATACATTAACCTATATTGACCACTAATTTCTTTCGTATTCGTATATTAATGTACTTTTTTTAATACTAGTTTTTTTTTGTTTTTTTTTTCCCCAAAGCCATTGGCCAGGGGAAGGATTGGTGAGATCTTATTTCACACAAATTATAAGGGGATAAAGGGGAGGGATGGAGGGCATATGAGGAATCGAACCCAACCATATGTTTAGGAGGCAGGGGACTTGACCACTTGGCCAAGTTCTCATCCCTATGTATTTTTTAATACTAGTTAATAGTATTTCAAAATGTATTTCCCATGCAGATTCTCGAGAGATTAATCTTAGGTCCAATGTGGTCGGGATACCCGGTAATTCAACAAAAAATGTATAAAATTAAAAATTATAGTATAAAATATACTACATTCTAAAACTATGCGATTATAAAAATTAAACAAGATCCAACTTGACTATATTTCCTTAGTGTATGCATTCAGTAGGGAGTACTTGCTATGTTGTATGTACTCTTTTCTCAAGTATGCAATGACTAGTTGAATTTGGACATTGTGTCCACTTAGAGTCCTGAATTAGATTACTCAGAAAATACTGAATGCAATCACCCTGGACTCCTAATAAATTTATATACGTTCATACTTTCACTTACTCGCTTCATTAGAAAAATAAATCGCATCCCATACATTGATAACAAAATTATGTAGTAATAAATAACCAATAATGCAATAATCACAATGACATATTGGGTCTGTTCTGCACGCAGAGCTGTAGCTGCAAGCTGGAGCTGTAGGGAGCTGGAGCTGTAAGGAGCTGTGGGAGCTATAGCTGTCAGTTCTATTTAAGTGTTTTGTACAACTAGCTGTAGCTGTGAAAAACGTATGAAATGACATAAAAGGACAAATATTTATGTAGGCTATTGGATAGTGGATTGGTTATTGGGTTAAAATTGTGATTGCTCAAAAATAAGTTCCTAGCTTATTTTCTAACGCTACTACAAGTAGCTTCTAAAAAGAAGCTTCCAAAAGCTCCCAAAAGCTAGTGTGCAGAACAGGACTTTTGTATTGAAATAAAAGCTAAAGCTCCCAAAAAATACGTGCAGAACAGACCCATTACATGACACATTTCCTTAAAATGGTAAATGCTGGACTTGGAAAACGACAAGGTTCCGTCGATTGTGAAACTCATAGAATTGGGCTGGAACAATGCAATAATAATGTAACTCATTATTATTACAGATTTACAGAGGTTGATATGCTATCCATCTTTTAAACATCGCCGCACATTCCAGAGGGTGGCTCTCAGGGGCAATATGGGCTCCTCCCTAGGAGTCAATAAGAGTAAAAAAAAACAATGCATCACACAAAAAATGCTAGGTCAAAATTCGTGATTCCACACAATATATTGTAATAATAATACACATATATAGTTCTTGCCTTTATAGTTGCGAATGTCATCTTGTTGGCATAGCTTCTTGTATACCTGTGCATTCATCAAGAAAAGAAGTCCGATCAATTCTTCACCCACATTTTAGGAAAGGGGAAATCGATGCGTGCCACTTTGTTTAGAACGTATATATTACCCTGCGATCTGGCCATTAACTAGCCATTGTCTCCACTCGTCTACAATGGAATAGTTCAAAGATCTTATCCATGCTTGCGTAGAAAGGAAAGGGACTGACATATCATGGTCGCCACTACATATAAATTGATCAATAATCAGAGTTGTACACAAAACATGAGAATCCTGGCCCATGCCACTGCTTGTGGCTGTAACAAATCATAGATGGGAGGCTCACACCCAAAACTAATTGGTACTAGGTGGAGTCGCTCCCAGCCATATAAAACCAGTGAGAGGACCACATCACATCTGATGTGAGATTTCAACAATAGCCGTACCTATATATAAGTGATCTATAACCTTTAGTGCTGAGGTACGCATGATATGGAATGCTATCCCATGTTGTATTAGTGTGTGTATCAATCCTTATTATATGTAATATAATTGATCATACCTTTCGGACATGAAGGGCATCTTGCACACCAGGATCATTAGCCCATAGAGGAACATACTTTTTCCTAAATCCCTAATAAAATCTCCAAGTATAAGATCACAATGCCAAAAATAATGTTACTTGCGTACAAAAACTTTCAAAATATGTATTTCCTCGATTAAGACATACTACCTCTCTGTTCTTGTGAATATGAACCGTTTGGATTTTGACACTATTCATTATTCAAATTTGATTCACGTTTATACAATAGTTATACGAAATTAAAAAAAAAAAAAAAAAACATAGTCAAGTGAGATCTTATTAGAATTGTCTCATCTTGTAGTTTTAGAATATCAAATTTTTATAATTTTTTACTTGTACACAATGTAAGTTATTACTTGTTAAAAATGTGCACTGGACTGCGTGCGCAGAATAAGTGTTGCATATTCATGAAAACAGAGGAAGTATATGTTCTACGTGTAATAGCATTGCCCACCGTGACAAAGTTATATTATCGTCAATATATATATTTCTCAACAGTAAAATCTAGTTTTTAAAAACGCGCAACCATGATATATTAAGATGTTAGAGATATTTTTGATTGTATTGAATCTCACAGAACACTTTGGGGTATAAAGCTGGTCGTCGTTGTAGAGCACTCGATGCCCCTTCCCAAAATCTCTTGAGGTGATGATATCACAGCTTCGGTCCAAACCATCAACCAACTGTAATAGTACAAGATATATATCTGCTCATTCACCAAATCTGTATGTATGTATGTATACTCATCAGAAAACGGATAAAGATCGATATTGAATATCTCATCATACCTGATTGAAAGTGTGAACATCTCGCAAACATGCTGCGTTCTTCGAGTCTATGTCTATATAATTCCCTCCACAAGTTTGGTTCAATGACTGTTAAATTTGAAAAAAAAAGGGGAAATTGAATAAATTTCAATATAATAGCTACAATAAATTAAATAATGTAACAAATAAGTATGGTATTTAACCTCGTAGAGTTCATCAGATATGAATCCCTTTCCATTAGCAAATGGTATCTTGAAGTTATCTTCATCTGGGAATGTTTTAGGGTTTCCAATCATGTACCCCTGCAATGCAACCATTTATTAATAAACAAAGTTACATATATATAGTTGATGGATTTGATCAAATTTTGGCTGAAATTTTATTTAAACTTTAGACAGGGGAATTATGCAGACCTTGGCGTTAATTTGTGGCGTGATTCCTGCTTCGTTCCCTGAATTATAACGAAAGATATTCACTAAGCGTTGGTGCTAAAGAGAAGGTGATAATTAATGACTAAACATTTGAAAAAAAAAAAGATACAGAAATGATGAGATGCTACCATCTGATATCAACTTAATAACAACGGGTATTGTAACGCCTGTGTACGAGGATCCTCCTATATAAAATGGATTCGATGCAAATTCTGGATGACCAACCAACCACTGTTATAGAATATTAGAACAATAATCCATCAGATTCTTGCATTTTCAAACTCTCCAAATGGATCCATGCTAGGCTTATTTACCTTTCGAAGAAATTCATAAGTCTGCTGACAGGATTGGAAACCAGTCGAATGAGCAGCCTCTGGAGTTTTGGCATAGGAAAATCCAGTGCCCACTGGCAAATCCAAAAAAAATCATGTTTGCTACCTATAAAACAGACATTGAGATATAAATGAAAACAACATTGAGATATAAATGAAAACATCAAGAACGTTTTATTTTTTTATTTTCTATATATATGAATTGAAGAAGTGAGAATTAGGTCACACACATCTGTCCACGCAAAAGGATTCAAGGACAATATTGGCAAGCCTCCATCTTCTGCCTCGTCAATGTACATTGGTCCTGGACAAAATAGTGAAAAATGTCATAACTACATTATTGTTTTACTTTGGCCTATACCACATTGGCCCAAGACTAATCACTGGAGGATCTAGTGGGTGTCTCTCCCAAAAAAAAACTCTGCATACACAAAGCTCCAACCAACCGGAGACCTTTGCTTAAGTTGACAGACGCATACGACTAACTGCATGTGGTAATGAATTATTTTTAGGGTAAGATTATTAAACTCATTTTAGTGTAATGAAATTTATTTTTAGGGTAGAACTGATTTCCCCCTGAACCAGATTACTGTAACATCTCAAGAGCTCTTAAAAAAGAATTCAAGTATGAAACGAAGTGAAAGAAGAAAAGGAAAAAAAAAAGAAAACAAGAACAAAAGAAAGACCAATTTCATAAAGGAGAGCAGCCAAGCCAGAGCAACCAGGGCCCCCAACCAGCCACAGAATGACTGGATCATTTCCAGGGTCAGCAGATCCTGATGATTTCACAAAATAGTAAAATAGCTGAACATTCTCCCCTTCATCCACCCCAATATACCTGCAGGCAGCAGTCCGGACATCCACATTATTCAACATCATTTCTTATTTTTCAAATTCTTAAAACTAACTGTATATATGCGATACATATATATATATATATGTACCCAGTTTCCAGGTGAAAAGGAAGGGGGCCTTCAAACCCTGGAAGAAACTTGACCTGTGAAGAATTTGCATCCTTAATTATCAGGCAGAGGAGGAGAAAGATGATAGTGGTACTGTGGATACACATGAGATTGCATCTCATCATCAGGAAGATAGCTGTCGTAGCTGGTGACCTGCTGACCTGCTTTTTTTTATTCTTACAAGTTTTTTTTATTATTTCGTGGATATGATAATAATAAAAACCTGGAAGAAACTTGACCTCTGAGGAATTTTTCTGCCTGCCAAACACGCCCTTATTCAGGAAGAAGAAGAAGAAGATAATGGCAGTGGTATAGATACAACAAGAGTGATTGTTGTATCTCATCATGGTTCGGCTGGTGATCATGTTCTGCTGTCTGTATCAATTTTTCCAATATAAAAACAATGAAAATATTACCTACCCTGAGAAGATTGGAATAAATGAATATATTACGTGTCCATTACTGCCAAGTTGATTAAAAAAAAAAGGCAATTTTGGTACGTCTCTAAGCGGTTATCCACACTCGAGTTGAATATTATTATATTGTTGAATTCCTTGTTTCAAAACAATATTAATGGTGCATAATTCATGTAGTAAAATACTAGCAATCACCAATTCATTTTAAATGAAATGATAGTATTCCAGAAAATTACATATTGTGATGCGCTTATAATTAATTAGTGGCATCAACGTGTTGTTATCTGCCACATTGTATTACTACTACAAGACATACAACGATTACAATCAGCTTCTGTAATAAATAAATAAATATATATATATATATATTTATTACATAATTTTTGTTTATGTATATAATTTAAAATATTAATCATTACAAATGAATCAAGTTCTTAGCTAAACTAGGATCGGGTATTGGTCTAGACTAAGACTAGTACCATAAAGTCGTCATTTTCTGTTTTGTCCAACCTAAGGAGAAAAAAAAAAACAAACCTAATTTGACTCTATTGCACACGTAATCTTTTATAGTAGTGGATTACTACCCCGTTCCACCGATATCGGTTTGTTTCTTTGTATACATTATTGATTATCCAATATACTTCCTCGCAGCGGCGGATCCAAAATTTTTTATTTGGTAGGTCAAATATTATAAAGAGTTAGAAGCTAACTCTAAGAATATGTATTCAATTAAAATTTTGTTACATTTTTTTAGACTTTTAAAAATCAGTATATTAAGAAAATATATAGACTTCACGTAGAATTGGCTGACTTTGTATAGATTCATGTTGTACAGAATCCATATATAGAAACTTTTTTTGAAAAAAAATAATTGCACAATTATATTTTTCGAAGAGATCCCATTACGATTGATGGAGTCTAAGTCATTATGTTGTTGAATACTTAAAGCTTTTTAAAACTTTTTAAAATTTGTATTAAATACATCAAGATTTTTTGAAGACTTTTTTAACACTTGGATTTTTATTTTTTTTGGGTAAGCCAAAAGGCCAGGAAATTTTAACACTTGGATTGAATACATTAAGATTTTTAACTACTTTTTAAAATTCAGATTGGGAACACTTAAATTTTAAGATGCTAAAAAAATGTTATAGGCTCTTTATTGAATACATTCCCATTAGAGTAATGAACCCATTAAAATATATCCATATATCATCTTATATTATCTTATATATGCATGCATTTATAATAGAGGAAATGAATTTTTTAGGCCATTACAAGGCACCATTTCCACATTTTGGCCATTATGAAATCAATTTCCAATTTTAGGCCATTAGAAACCACCTTTGACCAAATTAAGGTCATTTAGACTATTTTGACTTTTTCAAACTTCAATTAACCCTACCAACTTTTACTTTATTTCATTTTGACCCCAGATTTTAGTTTCTTCATTACCATTAGTCCAATACCAGCCCATCATGCTTCCGATAATACAATTAAGCACAAAACTCCATACATTGAGTTTGACCGCTTTGCTGCCGGGTTTCTCAAGCTCCGGGGTTTTACGGACTTCTTCCAACCACGCAGTTGCAACCGATGGTTCGCCGATTCTTGTCTCCTTCAGCAGCAAACAACACAATCCTATTTCGTTTCCTACCTTAGGATGTATCAAGGTTTGGGGTAAAGGTTTTAACTATATAACGGAGTATTTGGAATATTTGAAAGCCTGGATTTTATTGAAGAAATATTCAAAATATTATTCATACATAATTTCCCCTAATGGAGAAGACAGACACTTAGTTCCTCATGGAGGAAACAAGACTCTTGGGGATGCACCCCATACTATTACAAACACAAAGGAAATTTGCAGAAAGAGAAATATTACAACTATTTTGAAGAGTTTGGAGGATTTTCGATGCCTTCCATCTGCTTCAAACTCCTTTATTTATAAGCGCCAGCGGACTTCAGCCCCGGATTCCAATCTTCCTCTAAATCCTTGTGACGTCACTGCGTTCGTCACTTGGCCTTAATTTCCACCGGCTACATTATTGTCCTTTTTTGAATTATTGCGTTAGGTGGCTTTTTGTCAACTTTCCACCTTCTCTTGTCGGCCACTTTCTGCCAGCTACTCTGCCCTTTTTTGTCCTGTTTGGGTCCGGATTTTTTCTGGGTTACCCGGATCTTTGTACCGAATAGGGGTTTCTCCTGTTCTGCACAATATGGGCATATGTGGTTATCCCATTGGCCAACATGCATCATGTTGCATGCCTTTTTACTGGTAGACTCGGTTGCTGGCAACTTGTTTTCCCAGATGAGTAACCTCTTCTTTTCGAAGGAGGTTTCCGCAAACTCTGTGCTTTTCCCTGTTAAAGAATTAATCAGGAACGATCCATTTAAATTGTTTGAGAATATTTTAAACGGATATTTAACCTTTTCCATCTCGGTGAGACAGACCCAGAATCCCCATGCTCGTCGGGTGGAGATTTCATCTTCGCTGATTGAAGATACCAATGGTGCCTTCTCATCCATAGACTTAACTCTGTTGAAGGCAATCATACCAGGTCTCTGTAATTTAATAAATTGAAAGACCGGATAAGAACCTTTTCCGACTATCTCTGGTGCCGCTGAAATGAACTTAAGCTCCAGAATATCTCCTCTTTGCAGGTGCGGGTTGTTCTGCCATGATTCGTGCACCGCACTACTTATCCATCCCGGAAGTTTTTCGATTTCTGGAAACCCTGGTGATGTAGTATGAACAGATACTAATGCTCCAAAGTCATACCACTTTCGAATCTCTTCTGGTTTCGATCCTTCGAGCATCCATACCCTGTTGTATCTCCCGGATGTCTCGATTACTGTTTTGCTAGGGTTAATTCCCTTTTTGGAAACCAGTTGTTCCCATTTTCCTTGGTAGTCCAGCCAGGCAGTAGATAGGACCTTCTCGTCTGAATTAACCTTAGATGTGCCTGTCATTGGCCTAAGGTTAATTTCTTCGTCTTTTACCCCAGAGGCAGTGGGTTGACTTGAACTTTCGGAAATGTGACTTTCCTCTTGCTCAACATTTTTGTCGGTATCCGACAATGGTTCCTTTGAAGCAGTGCTTGAATCTGCTTCTTCATATGTGACCACTTTAGCTTTTTGGGCACATTTCTCTTTGTTTACCAGGGAAGCTGACGCTTTCCTGATTGGCTCTAATACTGTTTCTCATAGTGTTGTCATTGCTATATGGGAGGTTCGTATATTGTTGCGGACCATGTCCACATCGCTCTGTTGTATTTGGCCAGCTGCTCGTGCATTGATCTCGAGCTGTCCAAAATGCTTTGATAGCTCCTCTAGGTTTTCTCTGAGGTGCCTGAATCTCGTAATGATGGAATCAGCTTTAAATGCTTCCATCTCTCGTCAAGAAATCTGCAAGAACATTTTCATGAGATTTTATAACATCAATATCATAAGTATAATATTGACATTCAGCTTGACATCTGATAATACGAGCTTTTTCAATTTTTGATTCAAGTTTATTTTTTAAAAAAGCCCTAACATTAGTATTATCAACTTTTAATACAAATTTCTTTGCAAGTAAGAATAAAGGCCATTTTTTTAAATGTTTTCCATACTGCAAAGAATTCCTTCTCGTTAATATGCCAACGTTTGGCTTGTTGTTCAGTGAACAACCCTCCTGTGTATCTACAAGGTTCTTGACCCGTAGTTATTTTTCTCATGAGCACTCCTGCCCATCGAAAATCATTGGCGTCTGTGTAGACTACCAGCTCATCCTCATCCTGAGGTATCGCGAGTTTTGGCAAGCTATTGCAGACTTGCTTTAGTTCACGGATTCTCTTGGTATGGATTTCTTCCCATTTCCATCTAGAGCTTTCAGTCTCTTTCAGGAGTGGTCTAAAATCCTTTCTATATTTTGCAAGGTCTTTAATAATCATACCCGCAAAATTTACAACTCCTATGAAACTCTGAAGTTGTTTCTTGTCTTTTAATATATCAGGAAAATTGCGGATTTTCTCCACAATGTGTTCCTGTAACTCTATTCCTACTTCATCAATTTGAACTCCTAAGAATTCAATTTTGTTAGCAGCGATAGTGGCCTTTTTCTCAGAGAGAACTAGACCTTCCCTGTGACATGCATCAGAAAATATTTGAAGATGTTTAATATGCTCTTTAATATTTCGAGATGCAATCAGAATGTCATCTATGTAGACGAACATAAACTCTAGATAATCCTTAAATAGATTATCCATATTTCTTTGGAATATCTGAGGGGCATTAGAAAGCCCCATTGGCATAACATTCCAAATATATTGCCCTTGTGGGGTGGAGAATGTTGTGAATTTCTTCGACTCATTCTCCATCTTAATCTGATAGAAACCAGATTTGCAATCAAATTTAGAAAACAGTTTAGCACCTTTGATGCAATCAATTAAGTGTTCTCTACTCGGAATGTAATAACCATCAAACTGTATTATTTTGTTAATACCTTGATAGTTTCTTACCAACCTGGGTTTACCTCTCTTTATTTCACCGTGGTTTCTTACCAAGAATCCAGGGCTACTATAAGCTGAGACTCCAGGCTCGATGAGTTTAAGATCAATATGCTCCTTGATAATTTGCTGCATATCTTTCTTATCCTGCATATTCATTAAGATGGGTTTGTATCGAACATACTCATATTTATATTGTTCTTTTACCTGTAGAGTAGCTTCGATCTTGTTTTTATCCCACCATGCCAGAGGATCCTCGTTAAAGTTTCTCTGGATAAGTCTTTTGACATTTTCGAGGGACAATTTAGTTTCCCCATCAATGTCTAATGAAGTTTTATTTAATAACTTCATTTCCTGCATTGCTTCTTTGAGGTTTATAATTTCCTCAATAGAAGCTTCATCGAATCCTTGCTGTCTAAAAGACAACAAAGCCTTACCAAACTTTCTTTTATCCTGCATTTTTGGATGGGTTAGTTTGGCATCATTATCACCACGTTTGCTGCGAAATAATATAGGCATTAACCTGTTGAATGTCTTTTCCCTGCACAACACATGTATCTCATTTCCACAACTTGTGGTAAATATTGCTAGCTCGTCGCAAAGCTGCAAATTAAATATTAGTCCTACACCACAAAGGAGATAAATAAATGTAATATATATAGTGAGTAGGGTCGTCTCCACAGGGAATGCTCAAAGAGTTTAATTTCAATCACTTGATTAATTATAAATTATATTTATATTTATAAAGATGGGGGGGATATGATTGCACTAAACTATTTAAAAGAAAATAAAAATCAACAAGAAGAAAAACAATTGCAAGGTAACAAGTGAGCTCTTAAGGATAATTAAAACTCTAGCTTAGGCATGAATTATGTGCAGGATATGGAATTAATCATTGATGATATTTAGCTTAATTTCAATTGACTAAATTGGTTAAAGTTAGTCTACAAGCGTTTCCCAACCAGTTTTTCCATACTTATTCGATGGCTTAGGTACGACCATAAGCCATTCCCCTAATCAAGTGTGAATACTAGGTACGACCATAGCATAAACATGACTTGATAGCATGTAGCACAAGAAAAACCCAATTCGATTCAACACTAATTGTACGAGGTAGTGTTCAAAACCGATCTTAATTCCTCACTAGAGTATTCTTCCTCTAGTTTGCTACTTGATTGGAAAAATACACAATTACGGATGCACTTCACAATCTAGCAATAAATTACCCAATCAACACGCGGCCGCTATATTAATCAAGCAATTCAAAACATAACAAATGGAGGAATTAAAAATACCCAATTCAATTAAGCATAAAAATCTGTCAACAAAATAAGTCTCCCAATTCCATATCCAAACAAATTCAAAACCTAAACTAGATGAGACATCTACTCACAATTCATCCAAAACATAACCAAATCCACAAGTTTCAACATGGTAATCAATTACAGAACTGGACAGAAAATCACCCAACAAGATTTACGCCCAAACCGCTGCTCAAGTCAGGCCTGGCGAATGGCTGCCGCTGCTGCCTGGCCTGCTACAGAGAATTGAAAATTGGTTTTCCTTTTTGGACGGTTCTGTTGGCATGAAAATACAATTCTCCAATCCCCAGTTTCGTAAGTGCCCAATCTCCAGTCTGATCCTCCCTGTCTAAGTGAATGTGGAAAATCAAATCCGGTGTCTCCCCTTCCTACACGTCCCTTGGCTGCTATTTTTTCCTTCCCTAGAATTCCCCATCAAATTGCACCAAAGAAACCGCCCATGATAGAACGTGCCTTTGACTCTTTCTTTTTCTCAATCTATATGACTCTTTGATTTAATACTCCAAGTTCCAGGAATTTCAATTCAGCCCCAAGGATTATTCTGCAATTTTTAAAAAGCTAGAAGTGGGTCCCAAGGCTTCAAAACTCCAAGACAGTCATTTGGCGTGATCACGCCCAAGGAAGGCCTCTGCTTCTGTCCACTTTGCCAAAAATTCTCCAAGATTGTGCATCTTTCATCAATTCTACAAAAACATCAAAAAATGATCATTAGAAGCATATCTACTCAATTAACACTCAAAAATCACATCAAAATCATAGCAAAATATTGACAAAATATGTCAATAACAACTCCCCCACACCTATTTCATCCTTGCCCCTAAGCATGTGTCCCATAAGAAAGAAGTAAGCACTCACTAGATCCAAAATTCCTCAACCATGCCATCGAATCCATCAAACTCAAAATATGCAAAATCAACTATTCTCACCAAATGGGAATGTATATAAGTGTGCTCTCACCCTCAAGTGTATAGGCTTTTTCACTCAATGCACATGAAATAGTGACAAATCCCATAGGCTTGCATGCTAATCAAATTTACTCCACCATTCATCAAGAGTTAATGCTCATAATCCAAGGTCTTTATAAGGGTTATAACGGGGCATTAGCTAGGGGTAGGAAAAAGAAGGATACAAAAGCTAGGGAATCGAGGATCAACTCAAGAACTTGTACACAATAAAACCAAGTGCTCAATAACCAACCCTCAATCTTGTTGCCATCACTCAATCATCCAACAATGAAACACTAAAACAAAGTGACACAAGCAATTCCAACAATCAAGACTTCAACACCCCTTTATTTTCTAACTCTCTCTTCTTCTTTTTTTCTTTTCTTTTTTTTTCTTTTTTTTGTGTGGGTTTCAATATCTTGACACGTTTATTAGAGGAATTCTCACATCTGAAAAGTGCAGATGGAACTTCAACTCTGCGTTCATGACACTTAAGTTAGAGGAACCCGTGCCAAGGTATTTACATCCACTGCCCTTTCTTTTTCTTTTTTTTAAACAGTGTTGTTTTCTTTTTTTTTCTTTTTCTTTTTTTTTTAGAGAGAGCAGAACAAGTCAACAACAAACTCCCATCAATAACAAACCTCGACCCATTTTCACATCAAAACATTTCCCAATCTCGAAACATGACATCTTCACACTTTCTTCAATAATGACATCAATATATCTCAATAGCACAAATGACATACAAGCTCAATGAATTAATCCTCAATTCCGGGTTCAAACAAACAAGTTTTTTAAAGAAATGAAAGGCTATGGGCTCGGGGGTTTAATGTTTAACAAAGAAAAGGAATTGTAAGGCTCAGAATTGGTTCACTAGGGGAGATGTATAGGGTAAAAGTTAAAAGTAAAGCCAGAAAGGTTAATCCTAATGCCTTATCCTCTTATTCACATCAAACCTCAATAAAAGTGGAGCTAACATGTATTTGCACGCAAGTTCTAGGATGCCAACTACCCATGTGTTCACACAATCCAAAAAAATTGAGCATATATGATGTAGAATAATTTTTTATCTTGCTCAAAAAGGCTCAGGAACTCACTTAGGGTCAAATAATAGAGGACTAAGCATACTAATCATTCAACTTCATCAATAGGCATGGCAATGTCAAAAGGAACATAGTAAAATACCAACAACTCAATCAAGGACACACAGAAAAAGGGCAAGCAGGGAACAAAACAAAATATATAGCAAATATCCACTATCCTCAATCCCTCCCCCACACCTAAATAAAGCAATGTCCCCATTGCAATAAAAAAGATGAAACAAAAGTAAGAGAGAAAAGGAACGTCCCTGAAATAGGAAATAGGTGGGGTCCGGGCCGCTTCAAGGCCTGGGCAGGGAGCGCAGCAGCTCCAAAGCTTCATCCAGCTTGCCATTGATCACTTCATTGTCCTTCAAGAGCTTATCCACCTTGGCATGGAGAGTGGCATTTTCCTCCGTCAAAATGTTGAATTTATCCTGCAAAGAATGCGTAAGAATATGAGACATAGGTCCAGCAGGAGCCTGATGAGAGGAAGATGGGGGCCTCTTTATCATCAGATGAAGCTGATGGAAGGTGATAATTGCCAGAAATGACCATTATTTTCAATCCATTTCCGTGTCTAAAACGGGCATTTGATCGCATTCCGGTCTTATATTTAATAAGAAAGCAGATGAATTGGACTGATTTATGCATAATTGTAAAAATATTGAGCTGGTCTGAAAAATGCATAAATATGTAATTTTATTACATATTTATGTTAGAAAAATCCAAAAACATGAGAAAAAGAAAAGAAAAGAAAAAGGAATGAAAAAGATGGGAAAAAGAATAAGAAAAGCCCACAAAATACAAAAAGATGGGGAAAAGAAAGAAAAGCCCACAAATTGCAGTTTTGGCCCATCTGGCCCAACTTGGCGGTGTCCAGGAATGTCCTGTCGCTAGACACTCCTGTCGCGGAACATGGCCTAGCGACAGGGGGGAGGTTAGCGCCACAACGATGAAATGCAAAGGAAGCCAGTCTAGAAAGACTGTGTCGCTAGACCCCTGTCGCGGAACATGGCTTAGCGACACGGATGATTAGCGCCACCAGCATCAAAGTGAAGAAGAAACTGTCCCTAGACCCCTGTCGCTAGCCCCGTGGCGCGATCCATGGCCTCGCGACAGGAGTAAGGCTAGCGACACAAATTGAGGACCGGACCCAGTCGTGAAGCTTTGCAGCATAATGCCTCAGTTCGCGCCACACCGCGTGATCCGCAACATGGCTGAGATGTGTGTGATGTCTTGCGACACGGGCCTCAGATCAAGGCCCATGGGCCTAGGGTTTCACCTCTATAAATATGTGGTGATCCCTATGTGCGTGTGTGTGGAGAAATTCAATCTTGAAGACAGATTGAAGAGCTGAGTTTTTAGGTAGTTCTTAGCTTAGTTTTAAATTCTTTTTTCTGTATTATTTAATTTCTGCCCTAGTCTAGCTTAGCTTAGCTTAAATTTCAGTGTTTGTTTTCTGTTTCTTAGCTAGGTAGCCAGTTTCATATCATGTTTTTATTTTCTAAACTTGATTTTTTAGGGTATTGAAATACTCCAAATCATGGGTATTATCAAACCCATCTTATAAAATGGGAAGTTAATATGGAAATGTCCCAAAACATGAAATGGGTGTTGTTAACCCATGGATTTTTATTGCTTTCATTTTTATTTGGGTCATTTGACCTCTATTGCTTCTATTAATGCTTATTGCTTCTTTATTTTTGTATGATGGTGCATGCTTATGCGTGATTGAACCCTAGATTAGGTTTAGCTTTCTTTTAAATACTGTTTTAGGTAAATCTATTTCTGTTTCAGCATGTTCTTGGTTAATTCAATTTCTGTTCTGTCATCTTAGCTTAGAATAGCTTTTTAATCCGAAATTGGGAGAGATCACGCTGTTTGCATGCCACTGTTCACTTTTGCTTTTACTGACTCGTGTCCTGAACCATCCATGTCGCTAACCTCTTCCTGGCGCGAGACCACGTCTGGCGACAGGAAGGCTGTTCCGCGACATGGGTGTCCAGGGACACTTGCCTTCATATTCTGAAAACCCTTGGTCGCGAGGCATTCCTGTCGCGGACCCACGGTCCGCGACACAAACCCTGCTTAGCGACCAGGGACCCAAATTCTTATTGTTTTTCTCTGCATGGCTCCTGTCGCGGAACACTCCTGTCGCGGACCCATGGTCGATGGGTCCGCGACACAATTTTTACTCCGAGACAGGGAATTATGCCTTGTATTTTTATTTTGAAATCCCAGTCGCTAAACATCCTGTCGCGGAGCCATGCCCCGCGACACAGTTCCAGATTAGCGACTGGGAACCAAAATACTTAGAAATTTTACAGACAACCCTGTGTCGCTAGACATCCTGTCGCGGACCCACGGTCCGCGACACAACCCCTGCTTAGCGACACAGGATGAAACTCTGCCAAAATTTCTAGAAATCTGTCGAGGTACCCATGTCGCGGGTCCAGGCTCATGACACAATTTATGGTATCTCGACAGAATTCTCTTCTCTATTTAATCCTAAAATTCTGATCTTCTATCCTCCATTATATTGCAAAAACTCACATCTGAATCCCACGGATTAAGATGTAATACCCTAGAATTGCAATATAAGGCGTTATGCTGCCAAAATTTTGATTCTCCATTTCCCATCTGTTAATTAATTGAACTCTCTAGTCATTAATGATTGATGATTCTAATTAGCAATAATTAAATCACTAATTGTTGTGATTAAAGGACCTTTGTTCAATTGTCAGTAAAACATTTTTCTATAAACAAAATCATGATGCCTTAAACAGATAATCCGGACTGTAATCAATTATGGTAGGAGGGATTATTTAAGCCATCACATGTGGATTGATTCCATAACCTTGCATGAGAAACCAATGTCTCTCATACAAGTTCTTCTCTTTATTTTATCTCACTTCATTTTCTTTTGTCTTTTGCGTATTGTGTGTAACAATTAGTAAAGAATACATCAGACTAATGTTGGCGGGTATTCCCTCACGGATAACTAGCTCGTATTCTGGGTATTAGTTACTAAGTGTTATTTTGCATGGTCTGGATGGCAGTCAGTGGAAGCCTTGGCGGTTCGTCCATCCGGGATTATAATAGCTGCTCAGCTGACTCCTATCCAGATACAGTTTTATTTTCCTTAACTTAATTTCCAAACCCAAATTCCAATCTGTAATAAAACTCTGCTAATGTCTGTCAACATTAGCTGATAAGTACTGCAGAGAGGAAGTATGTAGGTTTTTCTCTGAATTCACAGACAGTAGGGGCCCAACTGGTAGCGACACTGCCATTTTAGGGTTTCACCTGTCTAAATTCGCTTCATCCGAGTAATTGGAAAATTGGACAGTAGATGTTTACAGTCCACCCGATTATTCTGCCATTACTTTGGTCTCCTGAACACTTCATATCTGTGTTTCACCTTCTGTCTAGACCCTCCCCTATATTTTGGGTCAGTTAATTTTACACTTCCATATATCCGTATGCATGTTATTATTATGTAATCATTGTGGTCTATAATATTCTGGGATCCTTCCCTTGGATAATAGAAGTCTAGATCTTAAACAGATATTGCATATTAAATTTCCGATAAAAACTCCTTTATAAAATCCGGATCTAAGTAAGGGATAAATTCTTCAGTTATGACTAATTCATATTCTATCAAGGGTTGATTTCAGAAAATTAGAAGCAGAGTCAGCGATTAGGTCTCATCTAGACTGAAAGGATCTATGTTTTAATTGAGAATCTAATACCTGTTTAGGGAATGATTTTCAGATTCATTATTTTCCAAAATTGCTGTTTGTTGGGAATCCGAGATTACTTAGTACACCGAGATGGGGTCCACTTGGACTCAAATACAGTGCAGTGAATAATCTTAGAGGAACAACACTCAGGCCTTGGTTATTTCCTAAGATAGGGTTGAGTTTTCTTTCAACTGCTATCCTCTTTTGCCAAAGCCTATTTTTGAGTACTGAATGAGTGCATCCGGAATGAACTAATTTATTAATTCATTTCATTAGTTTGTATCTCATAACCACCCGGAAGGAAGTAAACGCATGAGTAGTTCACCGAGAGCCGGGAATTCTTGATCCATACTCCTTCATTCTGATGGGGAGCTGTCAGACCCTTAAAACCTCCGAGTGATAGGTTTTAAATGCTTTCTCTACTGTTTACTTTATCGCTTTCTTTAAAATGCTTTCGTTAGAGGTCACTCGGTTGTATTGAGAGTTGTGTAACTGTTACTAGGATTGATAGTTAAGGGATAGTTCAGGGCTTAATTAGAACCTTTGGGTGTGACATGGGAGAATGATAGTAGTACTTGACATTTCAATAAATGATTCGTCAGGTGTTGCTCATCCACCACAGATGAAATAACATACCCTGGCCGGGGCAGTTACAAATCTGTGGTATCTTAGAATTTGCGGTCTTAAGAACATGTAAACTCATGTTGTAAGTACCTGTCTGTTAAAGGGAACGCAGTATTGAGAGCATGAGAATTAGCTATCTGACAGGATTATCCCAAGCAAAGATCTGTGTATAAAAATGGAAGTTTAATATTGCCTTATCTAAATCTTGTCCAATTTTATTCTTTTCTTCCTGTCCCTTCTGTCTACACTGTGAATTAGCTTCATAGCTAGCATAGTGTAAATTTTCACTGCTTTCATAGATAGTATTTATCGCATTTCTTAGAATAACTTTACATGTTTTCTAGAATAGAATTTATGAGCTTTGTAGAGTAAATTTAAATGCTTTCGTAATTTAGTTTAAATTCATGCCAATAGTTGTTAATCACTTTTCAAACCAATTGGAGCAATACGAATGGAAAATCTAGTAAAACGACGTGGGCCCTGCTTCCATCGCACATCCTCCAGTGAACAATCCGGTACTTACTATAAATTACTGAAATTTTTGACACCGTGCGCTTTCGGGCCACAGTTTCTTAACACGAGTAATAAAAACGTGACAACCTATAAATATATCCCTAATCCCAACTCCGCAATCACAAAATGATTTTCTTTAAACAAAATCAAGACCGGGGTTTTATTATTTCGAAAATACTCGTGTGGGAAATTGTCAAAAGTTTCAGAAGGCTCCCATAGTCATGGGCAAATTGGACGGTAGCCTTGTGGGAAGGCTTTTTCTTTTGAGGGGCAAGGATATAAGTGCTTCCCACTTTTTTCACCATGCCCATGCGAAAGAGCACAGACATATCGAGGGGCTCCACGGGCCCGGATTGCTGAAGATTAAATTCTGCAACATCAGAAGGATTAGTACCAGTCAAAACACCTAAACTCCAAGCAAGTTTAGTCACAAAGCATGCCCCAATTAAATCCCTATTCTTAGGTCTCACTTCACTAAATTGAATAGCTAACCAATATCCCAAATTGACATGTATTTTGTGCACCATGCACCAAAGAAAGAAAAATTCTGTCTTTGTTAGGGTGCCCGCAGTGGCAACACGCCCGGAGACATTGTAAGCCAGAATTCGTTGAATGTGGCGAAGGGCAGGATCTTTTAAAAGATTGGCCGGCAACTCTTTCTTGTCGAAGTACTCCTTAGGAATCCCTGTGAAATCTGGCCAAAAGTTCCTGTAAGAAGTACCAAAAGGTTCAATATAACTACAAGCAGATTTACCAAAAACTTCACTGTTCATTTTCTCCCTAGTTATGACTCCAAGATGTAAATTGAATTCCGCTAGAGATAATTGAAATTGTTTCCCAGGCATGCGAAAGTGAATTACATTAGGGGTCATAACATCAAATTGATCAGGTAAGGAAAATTCAAATGTAATGAAAAATTCCAAAGAAAGCTCATGAAAACCAGGACATTGCAAAGTGAGTAAACTATCCCAACCAATCGCCCCGAAGTAATTAGTAACAGCCTCCCGAATGCCTAATTGTTCAAGAGTTCCCATATGAACAAACCTGCCAGTGACAACGTCCCTGTCTTTAAGGAGTGCATACCTCTTTAATTGCTCATGGGAAAAAGAGTGTAAGTGTCCTCCCACAAGGGTGGGAGGGAGCACTTGAACGGCTTTAGCTTTTCGTGCTCTAGAAGTAGTGGGAACCTTGGTAGGTGGCTGTACCGGAATGGAAGGTGCTACAGGGGCAGCAAGGGCCTTTTTCTGGGCCGGTTTCTTTGATTTGGATGTGGTGGCCGGTTGCTTGCCCTTCTTTGCAATTGCCTTAGACCGAGTGGCAATGGGCACACTAGGTTGAGACGGCTTAGGCACATTTACCCTAGTCATTGTTCCTGCACTCAGAAAATACCAACAATGCCAAGAACAAATATGCAATCTAATACATCCCGTGCAATGCTAAACCATGACAAAACAAATCCCAATCAATTCAGAACTTCCTTGATTCAATTATCCAACAAACCAACAAGCAACACAATTCCACAATTATCCAACCTCTATTCCTCAATCAAATTGAATCCAACTATGCAATTTGCACAAGCCATAGCAACACAGTGATAAGCAACAAGCCCCAAATCAAATTTTCCAAATGTTAATCCAATTTCAACAATCACCACAGCAATTTTAACAAATCAGGTTTGGAATTTTGACTATCCAAGAACTAGGGCACAAATTGGAACCAAGCAAAAGTGAAGGAAAACTCACAACCAAACTAGGGCACAGGGGCGGCGCAAACAGGGGCGAACGGCGGTGGCGGCAGCACTGTGGCGGGTGGCGGCTGTGCAAACAGAGGGGCGAGCGGCGGCAGCGAGACGCAGGGCAGCAGACAGAGCGAGAGAGAGGGGGCGGCGCTGTGCAAGGCGAGCGGCAGCCGGCGTGGACAGGGAGGCGAGCAGCGGCGGCGCTGTTGATGCAGGGCGGCGGTGCGCAGGCGAGAGAGACTGAGCAGGAAAGAAAGGGGCGGAGGCGAGCGGAAATAAGAGGAGGGAAACGGAGAGCGCGAAGGAGAGGTGGAAGGCCGACGGCGGTGGTGCTGTGGCGGGCGGCGGGCGAGTGGTGGCGGGCGAGCGGCGGATGGGCGGCGCTGTTCGTGTGGGGAGATGGTGAGGCCGACTGATGGGTGAGGGAGAATGAGAGAGACCGAGTTTTGTTGAGGTAAAGGGCTCAAATTTGTTTAAGTCTCAAAACCCTAGCCCTTCCAACTGATATGGCAGAAGCACAAGTGCTCCTTGGGCGTGGTCACGCCTAAGGATGGCCTTTGGTTCTGTCTCCCAATATCCTCTCCAACTGTTATGAATAAAAAGGCAGTGGCACAAATGTTCCTTGGACGTGGTCACGCCTAAGGAGTGCCCTTGGTTCTGCCTTCCCATGTCTTTTCCAGACCATCATGGATAGGAAAACAGAAGCACAATTGTACCTTGGACGTGGTCACGCCTAAGGGTGTTCGTTGCTGCTGCCTTCCAATTTCACTTGTCTCTTCTCCCACTGACATGGCAGAACCTGTAAAGCCTCTTAACCGTGGTCACGCCTAAGAATGACTTCCCCCACTGTTTGCTCAAGTCCTGAATCAATTACCAAGTCAATTGGAACAAGTTAAAACAAACACATATTTAACCTAAGAATGCAAAACAAGAAAACATGAAATCAAAATAGAGCTTGGATTGCCTCCCAAGAAGCTCCTTTCTTTTAGGTCTTTGGCTAGACACAATGATGTCTTAATTCAGCTAGGCTCATGGGATTCAACAAAATTGATTCCTTCCACGACTTGAGGTTGAAATCCTTCATAATAGGGCTTAAGACGATGCCCATTCACCACAAACTTCTTCTCCGTGTGCAAACTTTGTATCTCCATTGCACCAAAAGATGTTATATTAGTCACCACAAATGGACCTATCCAACGCGAACGTAGCTTACCCGGGAAGAGCTTGAGTCTAGAATTATAAAGTAAAACCTTTTGGCCCACCTTAAAATCTTTCCTCAAAATATTTTGGTCATGAAAATTCTTACTCTTCTCCTTGTAGATCATGGCATTGTCATAAGCCTCGTTCCTAATCTCCTCCAACTCTTGCAATTGCAATTTTCTACTCTCTCCAGCTTCACTCAAACTCATGTTACATTGTTTAACAGCCCAAAATGCACGATGTTCAATTTCAACTGGTAAGTGACATGGCTTACCAAAGACTAACCTATAGGGAGACATCCCTATTGGAGTTTTGAATGTCGTCCTGTATGCCCACAATGCATCTCCTAACCTTAAGCTCCAATCCTTCCTGTCCGGCCTCACCATTTTTTCAAGAATCCCCTTGATCTCTTTGTTGGAAACTTCAGCTTGCCCATTGGTTTGTGGATGATACGAGGTTGAGACCTTGTGTAAAACACCATACCTGCGAAACAAAGCTGAAATAGTTTTGTTGCAAAAATGAGTGCCCCGGTCACTGACAACCGCCTTAGGCATCCCAAAGCGATTGAAAATGGACTTGAGGAAATCTGCAACAACCTTTGAATCATTAGTTCGGGTGGCTTTTGCTTCCACCCATTTCGAAACATAGTCAACAGCAAGTATGATATACAAGAATCCATGAGAATTAGGAAATGGCCCCATAAAATCCATCCCCCATACATCAAATATTTCAACAAACATCATTGGTGTAAGGGGCATTTGATCTCTAGCAGCTATATTTCCTACCCTTTGACATTTATCACACATTTTGCAAAACAAATATGCATCTTTAAACAGGAGAGCGCGAAGGAGAGGTGGAAGGCCGACGGCGGTGGTGCTGTGGCAGGCGGCGGGCGAGCGGTGGCGGGCGAGCGGCGGATGGGCGGCGCTGTTCGTGTGGGGAGATGGTGAGGCCGACTGATGGGTGAGGGAGAATGAGAGAGACCGAGTTTTGTGAGGTAAAGGGCTCAAATTTGTTTAAGTCTCAAAACCCTAGCCCTTCCAACTGATATGGCAGAAGCACAAGTGCTCCTTGGGCGTGGTCACGCCTAAGGATGGCCTTTGGTTCTGTCTCCCAATATCCTCTCCAACTGTTATGAATAAAAAGGCAGTGGCACAAATGTTCCTTGGACGTGGTCACGCCTAAGGAGTGCCCTTGGTTCTGCCTTCCCATGTCTTTTCCGGACCATCATGGATAGGAAAACAGAAGCACAATTGTACCTTGGACGTGGTCACGCCTAAGGGTGTTCGTTGCTGCTGCCTTCCAATTTCACTTGTCTCTTCTCCCACTAACATGGCAGAACCTGTAAACCCTCTTAACCGTGGTCACGCCTAAGAATGACTTCCCCCACTGTTTGCTCAAGTCCTGAATCAATTACCAAGTCAATTGGAACAAGTTAAAACAAACACATATTTTAACCTAAGAATGCAAAACAAGAAAACATGAAATCAAAATAGAGCTTGGATTGCCTCCCAAGAAGCTCCTTTCTTTTAGGTCTTTGGCTAGACACAATGATGTCTTAATTCAGCTAGGCTCATGGGATTCAACAAAATTGATTCCTTCCACGACTTGAGGTTGAAATCCTTCATAATAGGGCTTAAGACGATGCCCATTCACCACAAACTTCTTCTCCGTGTGCAAACTTTGTATCTCCACTGCACCAAAAGATGTTATATTAGTCACCACAAATGGACCTATCCAACGCGAATGTAGCTTACCCGGGAAGAGCTTGAGTCTAGAATTATAAAGTAAAACCTTTTGGCCCACCTTAAAATCTTTCCTCAAAATATTTTGGTCATGAAAATTCTTACTCCTCTCCTTGTAGATCATGGCATTGTCATAAGCCTCGTTCCTAATCTCCTCCAACTCTTGCAATTGCAATTTTCTACTCTCTCCAGCTTCACTCAAACTCATGTTACATTGTTTAACAGCCCAAAATGCACGATGTTCAATTTCAACTGGTAAGTGACATGGCTTACCAAAGACTAACCTATAGGGAGACATCCCTATTGGAGTTTTGAATGTCGTCCTGTATGCCCACAATGCATCTCCTAACCTTAAGCTCCAATCCTTCCTGTCCGGCCTCACCATTTTTTCAAGAATCCCCTTGATCTCTTTGTTGGAAACTTCAGCTTGCCCATTGGTTTGTGGATGATACGAGGTTGAGACCTTGTGTAAAACACCATACCTGCGAAACAAAGCTGAAATAGTTTTGTTGCAAAAATGAGTGCCCCGGTCACTGACAACCGCCTTAGGCATCCCAAAGCGATTGAAAATGGACTTGAGGAAATCTGCAACAACCTTTGAATCATTAGTTCGGGTGGCTTTTGCTTCCACCCATTTCGAAACATAGTCAACAGCAAGTATGATATACAAGAATCCATGAGAATTAGGAAATGGCCCCATAAAATCCATCCCCCATACATCAAATATTTCAACAAACATCATTGGTGTAAGGGGCATTTGATCTCTAGCAGCTATATTTCCTACCCTTTGACATTTATCACACATTTTGCAAAACAAATATGCATCTTTAAACAGGAGAGCGCGAAGGAGAGGTGGAAGGCCGACGGCGGTGGTGCTGTGGCGGGCGGCGGGCGAGTGGTGGCGGGCGAGCGGCGGATGGGCGGCGCTGTTCGTGTGGGGAGATGGTGAGGCCGACTGATGGGTGAGGGAGAATGAGAGAGACCGAGTTTTGTTGAGGTAAAGGGCTCAAATTTGTTTAAGTCTCAAAACCCTAGCCCTTCCAACTGATATGGCAGAAGCACAAGTGCTCCTTGGGCGTGGTCACGCCTAAGGATGGCCTTTGGTTCTGTCTCCCAATATCCTCTCCAACTGTTATGAATAAAAAGGCAGTGGCACAAATGTTCCTTGGACGTGGTCACGCCTAAGGAGTGCCCTTGGTTCTGCCTTCCCATGTCTTTTCCGGACCATCATGGATAGGAAAACAGAAGCACAATTGTACCTTGGACGTGGTCACGCCTAAGGG
Organism: Hygrophila difformis; assembly: GCA_030278955.1. NCBI lineage: Eukaryota > Viridiplantae > Streptophyta > Magnoliopsida > Lamiales > Acanthaceae > Hygrophila > Hygrophila difformis. The sequence continues at coordinate 65,448,616 of JAOANR010000001.1, forward strand.
TGTTCGTTGCTGCTGCCTTCCAATTTCACTTGTCTCTTCTCCCACTGACATGGCAGAACCTGTAAAGCCTCTTAACCGTGGTCACGCCTAAGAATGACTTCCCCCACTGTTTGCTCAAGTCCTGAATCAATTACCAAGTCAATTGGAACAAGTTAAAACAAACACATATTTAACCTAAGAATGCAAAACAAGAAAACATGAAATCAAAATAGAGCTTGGATTGCCTCCCAAGAAGCTCCTTTCTTTTAGGTCTTTGGCTAGACACAATGATGTCTTAATTCAGCTAGGCTCATGGGATTCAACAAAATTGATTCCTTCCACGACTTGAGGTTGAAATCCTTCATAATAGGGCTTAAGACGATGCCCATTCACCACAAACTTCTTCTCCGTGTGCAAACTTTGTATCTCCATTGCACCAAAAGATGTTATATTAGTCACCACAAATGGACCTATCCAACGCGAACGTAGCTTACCCGGGAAGAGCTTGAGTCTAGAATTATAAAGTAAAACCTTTTGGCCCACCTTAAAATCTTTCCTCAAAATATTTTGGTCATGAAAATTCTTACTCTTCTCCTTGTAGATCATGGCATTGTCATAAGCCTCGTTCCTAATCTCCTCCAACTCTTGCAATTGCAATTTTCTACTCTCTCCAGCTTCACTCAAACTCATGTTACATTGTTTAACAGCCCAAAATGCACGATGTTCAATTTCAACTGGTAAGTGACATGGCTTACCAAAGACTAACCTATAGGGAGACATCCCTATTGGAGTTTTGAATGTCGTCCTGTATGCCCACAATGCATCTCCTAACCTTAAGCTCCAATCCTTCCTGTCCGGCCTCACCATTTTTTCAAGAATCCCCTTGATCTCTTTGTTGGAAACTTCAGCTTGCCCATTGGTTTGTGGATGATACGAGGTTGAGACCTTGTGTAAAACACCATACCTGCGAAACAAAGCTGAAATAGTTTTGTTGCAAAAATGAGTGCCCCGGTCACTGACAACCGCCTTAGGCATCCCAAGGCAATTGAAAATGGACTTGAGGAAATCTGCAACAACCTTTGAATCATTAGTTCGGGTGGCTTTTGCTTCCACCCATTTCGAAACATAGTCAACAGCAAGTATGATATACAAGAATCCATGAGAATTAGGAAATGGCCCCATAAAATCCATCCCCCATACATCAAATATTTCAACAAACATCATTGGTGTAAGGGGCATTTGATCTCTAGCAGCTATATTTCCTACCCTTTGACATTTATCACACATTTTGCAAAACAAATATGCATCTTTAAACAGGAGAGCGCGAAGGAGAGGTGGAAGGCCGACGGCGGTGGTGCTGTGGCAGGCGGCGGGCGAGCGGTGGCGGGCGAGCGGCGGATGGGCGGCGCTGTTCGTGTGGGGAGATGGTGAGGCCGACTGATGGGTGAGGGAGAATGAGAGAGACCGAGTTTTGTGAGGTAAAGGGCTCAAATTTGTTTAAGTCTCAAAACCCTAGCCCTTCCAACTGATATGGCAGAAGCACAAGTGCTCCTTGGGCGTGGTCACGCCTAAGGATGGCCTTTGGTTCTGTCTCCCAATATCCTCTCCAACTGTTATGAATAAAAAGGCAGTGGCACAAATGTTCCTTGGACGTGGTCACGCCTAAGGAGTGCCCTTGGTTCTGCCTTCCCATGTCTTTTCCGGACCATCATGGATAGGAAAACAGAAGCACAATTGTACCTTGGACGTGGTCACGCCTAAGGGTGTTCGTTGCTGCTGCCTTCCAATTTCACTTGTCTCTTCTCCCACTGACATGGCAGAACCTGTAAACCCTCTTAACCGTGGTCACGCCTAAGAATGACTTCCCCCACTGTTTGCTCAAGTCCTGAATCAATTACCAAGTCAATTGGAACAAGTTAAAACAAACACATATTTAACCTAAGAATGCAAAACAAGAAAACATGAAATCAAAATAGAGCTTGGATTGCCTCCCAAGAAGCTCCTTTCTTTTAGGTCTTTGGCTAGACACAATGATGTCTTAATTCAGCTAGGCTCATGGGATTCAACAAAATTGATTCCTTCCACGACTTGAGGTTGAAATCCTTCATAATAGGGCTTAAGACGATGCCCATTCACCACAAACTTCTTCTCCGTGTGCAAACTTTGTATCTCCACTGCACCAAAAGATGTTATATTAGTCACCACAAATGGACCTATCCAACGCGAATGTAGCTTACCCGGGAAGAGCTTGAGTCTAGAATTATAAAGTAAAACCTTTTGGCCCACCTTAAAATCTTTCCTCAAAATATTTTGGTCATGAAAATTCTTACTCCTCTCCTTGTAGATCATGGCATTGTCATAAGCCTCGTTCCTAATCTCCTCCAACTCTTGCAATTGCAATTTTCTACTCTCTCCAGCTTCACTCAAACTCATGTTACATTGTTTAACAGCCCAAAATGCACGATGTTCAATTTCAACTGGTAAGTGACATGGCTTACCAAAGACTAACCTATAGGGAGACATCCCTATTGGAGTTTTGAATGTCGTCCTGTATGCCCACAATGCATCTCCTAACCTTAAGCTCCAATCCTTCCTGTCCGGCCTCACCATTTTTTCAAGAATCCCCTTGATCTCTTTGTTGGAAACTTCAGCTTGCCCATTGGTTTGTGGATGACACGAGGTTGAGACCTTGTGTAAAACACCATACCTGCGAAACAAAGCTGAAATAGTTTTGTTGCAAAAATGAGTGCCCCGGTCACTGACAACCGCCTTAGGCATCCCAAAGCGATTGAAAATGGACTTGAGGAAATCTGCAACAACCTTTGAATCATTAGTTCGGGTGGCTTTTGCTTCCACCCATTTCGAAACATAGTCAACAGCAAGTATGATATACAAGAATCCATGAGAATTAGGAAATGGCCCCATAAAATCCATCCCCCATACATCAAATATTTCAACAAACATCATTGGTGTAAGGGGCATTTGATCTCTAGCAGCTATATTTCCTACCCTTTGACATTTATCACACATTTTGCAAAACAAATATGCATCTTTAAACAGGAGAGCGCGAAGGAGAGGTGGAAGGCCGACGGCGGTGGTGCTGTGGCAGGCGGCGGGCGAGCGGTGGCGGGCGAGCGGCGGATGGGCGGCGCTGTTCGTGTGGGGAGATGGTGAGGCCGACTGATGGGTGAGGGAGAATGAGAGAGACCGAGTTTTGTGAGGTAAAGGGCTCAAATTTGTTTAAGTCTCAAAACCCTAGCCCTTCCAACTGATATGGCAGAAGCACAAGTGCTCCTTGGGCGTGGTCACGCCTAAGGATGGCCTTTGGTTCTGTCTCCCAATATCCTCTCCAACTGTTATGAATAAAAAGGCAGTGGCACAAATGTTCCTTGGACGTGGTCACGCCTAAGGAGTGCCCTTGGTTCTGCCTTCCCATGTCTTTTCCGGACCATCATGGATAGGAAAACAGAAGCACAATTGTACCTTGGACGTGGTCACGCCTAAGGGTGTTCGTTGCTGCTGCCTTCCAATTTCACTTGTCTCTTCTCCCACTGACATGGCAGAACCTGTAAACCCTCTTAACCGTGGTCACGCCTAAGAATGACTTCCCCCACTGTTTGCTCAAGTCCTGAATCAATTACCAAGTCAATTGGAACAAGTTAAAACAAACACATATTTAACCTAAGAATGCAAAACAAGAAAACATGAAATCAAAATAGAGCTTGGATTGCCTCCCAAGAAGCTCCTTTCTTTTAGGTCTTTGGCTAGACACAATGATGTCTTAATTCAGCTAGGCTCATGGGATTCAACAAAATTGATTCCTTCCACGACTTGAGGTTGAAATCCTTCATAATAGGGCTTAAGACGATGCCCATTCACCACAAACTTCTTCTCCGTGTGCAAACTTTGTATCTCCACTGCACCAAAAGATGTTATATTAGTCACCACAAATGGACCTATCCAACGCGAATGTAGCTTACCCGGGAAGAGGTTGAGTCTAGAATTATAAAGTAAAACCTTTTGGCCCACCTTAAAATCTTTCCTCAAAATATTTTGGTCATGAAAATTCTTACTCCTCTCCTTGTAGATCATGGCATTGTCATAAGCCTCGTTCCTAATCTCCTCCAACTCTTGCAATTGCAATTTTCTACTCTCTCCAGCTTCACTCAAACTCATGTTACATTGTTTAACAGCCCAAAATGCACGATGTTCAATTTCAACTGGTAAGTGACATGGCTTACCAAAGACTAACCTATAGGGAGACATCCCTATTGGAGTTTTGAATGTCGTCCTGTATGCCCACAATGCATCTCCTAACCTTAAGCTCCAATCCTTCCTGTCCGGCCTCACCATTTTTTCAAGAATCCCCTTGATCTCTTTGTTGGAAACTTCAGCTTGCCCATTGGTTTGTGGATGATACGAGGTTGAGACCTTGTGTAAAACACCATACCTGCGAAACAAAGCTGAAATAGTTTTGTTGCAAAAATGAGTGCCCCGGTCACTGACAACCGCCTTAGGCATCCCAAAGCGATTGAAAATGGACTTGAGGAAATCTGCAACAACCTTTGAATCATTAGTTCGGGTGGCTTTTGCTTCCACCCATTTCGAAACATAGTCAACAGCAAGTATGATATACAAGAATCCATGAGAATTAGGAAATGGCCCCATAAAATCCATCCCCCATACATCAAATATTTCAACAAACATCATTGGTGTAAGGGGCATTTGATCTCTAGCAGCTATATTTCCTACCCTTTGACATTTATCACACATTTTGCAAAACAAATATGCATCTTTAAACAGGAGAGCGCGAAGGAGAGGTGGAAGGCCGACGGCGGTGGTGCTGTGGCAGGCGGCGGGCGAGCGGTGGCGGGCGAGCGGCGGATGGGCGGCGCTGTTCGTGTGGGGAGATGGTGAGGCCGACTGATGGGTGAGGGAGAATGAGAGAGACCGAGTTTTGTGAGGTAAAGGGCTCAAATTTGTTTAAGTCTCAAAACCCTAGCCCTTCCAACTGATATGGCAGAAGCACAAGTGCTCCTTGGGCGTGGTCACGCCTAAGGATGGCCTTTGGTTCTGTCTCCCAATATCCTCTCCAACTGTTATGAATAAAAAGGCAGTGGCACAAATGTTCCTTGGACGTGGTCACGCCTAAGGAGTGCCCTTGGTTCTGCCTTCCCATGTCTTTTCCGGACCATCATGGATAGGAAAACAGAAGCACAATTGTACCTTGGACGTGGTCACGCCTAAGGGTGTTCGTTGCTGCTGCCTTCCAATTTCACTTGTCTCTTCTCCCACTGACATGGCAGAACCTGTAAACCCTCTTAACCGTGGTCACGCCTAAGAATGACTTCCCCCACTGTTTGCTCAAGTCCTAAATCAATTACCAAGTCAATTGGAACAAGTTAAAACAAACACATATTTAACCTAAGAATGCAAAACAAGAAAACATGAAATCAAAATAGAGCTTGGATTGCCTCCCAAGAAGCTCCTTTCTTTTAGGTCTTTGGCTAGACACAATGATGTCTTAATTCAGCTAGGCTCATGGGATTCAACAAAATTGATTCCTTCCACGACTTGAGGTTGAAATCCTTCATAATAGGGCTTAAGACGATGCCCATTCACCACAAACTTCTTCTCCGTGTGCAAACTTTGTATCTCCACTGCACCAAAAGATGTTATATTAGTCACCACAAATGGACCTATCCAACGCGAATGTAGCTTACCCGGGAAGAGCTTGAGTCTAGAATTATAAAGTAAAACCTTTTGGCCCACCTTAAAATCTTTCCTCAAAATATTTTGGTCATGAAAATTCTTACTCCTCTCCTTGTAGATCATGGCATTGTCATAAGCCTCGTTTCTAATCTCCTCCAACTCTTGCAATTGCAATTTTCTACTCTCTCCAGCTTCACTCAAACTCATGTTACATTGTTTAACAGCCCAAAATGCACGATGTTCAATTTCAACTGGTAAGTGACATGGCTTACCAAAGACTAACCTATAGGGAGACATCCCTATTGGAGTTTTGAATGTCGTCCTGTATGCCCACAATGCATCTCCTAACCTTAAGCTCCAATCCTTCCTGTCCGGCCTCACCATTTTTTCAAGAATCCCCTTGATCTCTTTGTTGGAAACTTCAGCTTGCCCATTGGTTTGTGGATGATACGAGGTTGAGACCTTGTGTAAAACACCATACCTGCGAAACAAAGCTGAAATAGTTTTGTTGCAAAAATGAGTGCCCCGGTCACTGACAACCGCCTTAGGCATCCCAAAGCGATTGAAAATGGACTTGAGGAAATCTGCAACAACCTTTGAATCATTAGTTCGGGTGGCTTTTGCTTCTACCCATTTCGAAACATAGTCAACAGCAAGTATGATATACAAGAATCCATGAGAATTAGGAAATGGCCCCATAAAATCCATCCCCCATACATCAAATATTTCAACAAACATCATTGGTGTAAGGAGCATTTGATCTCTAGCAGCTATATTTCCTACCCTTTGACATTTATCACACATTTTGCAAAACAAATATGCATCTTTAAACAGGAGAGCGCGAAGGAGAGGTGGAAGGCCGACGGCGGTGGTGCTGTGGCAGGCGGCGGGCGAGCGGTGGCGGGCGAGCGGCGGATGGGCGGCGCTGTTCGTGTGGGGAGATGGTGAGGCCGACTGATGGGTGAGGGAGAATGAGAGAGACCGAGTTTTGTGAGGTAAAGGGCTCAAATTTGTTTAAGTCTCAAAACCCTAGCCCTTCCAACTGATATGGCAGAAGCACAAGTGCTCCTTGGGCGTGGTCACGCCTAAGGATGGCCTTTGGTTCTGTCTCCCAATATCCTCTCCAACTGTTATGAATAAAAAGGCAGTGGCACAAATGTTCCTTGGACGTGGTCACGCCTAAGGAGTGCCCTTGGTTCTGCCTTCCCATGTCTTTTCCGGACCATCATGGATAGGAAAACAGAAGCACAATTGTACCTTGGACGTGGTCACGCCTAAGGGTGTTCGTTGCTGCTGCCTTCCAATTTCACTTGTCTCTTCTCCCACTGACATGGCAGAACCTGTAAAGCCTCTTAACCGTGGTCACGCCTAAGAATGACTTCCCCCACTGTTTGCTCAAGTCCTGAATCAATTACCAAGTCAATTGGAACAAGTTAAAACAAACACATATTTAACCTAAGAATGCAAAACAAGAAAACATGAAATCAAAATAGAGCTTGGATTGCCTCCCAAGAAGCTCCTTTCTTTTAGGTCTTTGGCTAGACACAATGATGTCTTAATTCAGCTAGGCTCATGGGATTCAACAAAATTGATTCCTTCCACGACTTGAGGTTGAAATCCTTCATAATAGGGCTTAGGACGATGCCCATTCACCACAAACTTCTTCTCCGTGTGCAAACTTTGTATCTCCACTGCACCAAAAGATGTTATATTAGTCACCACAAATGGACCTATCCAACGCGAATGTAGCTTACCCGGGAAGAGCTTGAGTCTAGAATTATAAAGTAAAACCTTTTGGCCCACCTTAAAATCTTTCCTCAAAATATTTTGGTCATGAAAATTCTTACTCCTCTCCTTGTAGATCATGGCATTGTCATAAGCCTCGTTCCTAATCTCCTCCAACTCTTGCAATTGCAATTTTCTACTCTCTCCAGCTTCACTCAAACTCATGTTACATTGTTTAACAGCCCAAAATGCACGATGTTCAATTTCAACTGGTAAGTGACATGGCTTACCAAAGACTAACCTATAGGGAGACATCCCTATTGGAGTTTTGAATGTCGTCCTGTATGCCCACAATGCATCTCCTAACCTTAAGCTCCAATCCTTCCTGTCCGGCCTCACCATTTTTTCAAGAATCCCCTTGATCTCTTTGTTGGAAACTTCAGCTTGCCCACTGGTTTGTGGATGATACGAGGTTGAGACCTTGTGTAAAACACCATACCTGCGAAACAAAGCTGAAATAGTTTTGTTGCAAAAATGAGTGCCCCGGTCACTGACAACCGCCTTAGGCATCCCAAAGCGATTGAAAATGGACTTGAGGAAATTTGCAACAACCTTTGAATCATTAGTTCGGGTGGCTTTTGCTTCCACCCATTTCGAAACATAGTCAACAGCAAGTATGATATACAAGAATCCATGAGAATTAGGAAATGGCCCCATAAAATCCATCCCCCATACATCAAATATTTCAACAAACATCATTGGTGTAAGGGGCATTTGATCTCTAGCAGCTATATTTCCTACCCTTTGACATTTATCACACATTTTGCAAAACAAATATGCATCTTTAAACAGGAGAGCGCGAAGGAGAGGTGGAAGGCCGACGGCGGTGGTGCTGTGGCAGGCGGCGGGCGAGCGGTGGCGGGCGAGCGGCGGATGGGCGGCGCTGTTCGTGTGGGGAGATGGTGAGGCCGACTGATGGGTGAGGGAGAATGAGAGAGACCGAGTTTTGTGAGGTAAAGGGCTCAAATTTGTTTAAGTCTCAAAACCCTAGCCCTTCCAACTGATATGGCAGAAGCACAAGTGCTCCTTGGGCGTGGTCACGCCTAAGGATGGCCTTTGGTTCTGTCTCCCAATATCCTCTCCAACTGTTATGAATAAAAAGGCAGTGGCACAAATGTTCCTTGGACGTGGTCACGCCTAAGGAGTGCCCTTGGTTCTGCCTTCCCATGTCTTTTCCGGACCATCATGGATAGGAAAACAGAAGCACAATTGTACCTTGGACGTGGTCACGCCTAAGGGTGTTCGTTGCTGCTGCCTTCCAATTTCACTTGTCTCTTCTCCCACTGACATGGCAGAACCTGTAAACCCTCTTAACCGTGGTCACGCCTAAGAATGACTTCCCCCACTGTTTGCTCAAGTCCTGAATCAATTACCAAGTCAATTGGAACAAGTTAAAACAAACACATATTTAACCTAAGAATGCAAAACAAGAAAACATGAAATCAAAATAGAGCTTGGATTGCCTCCCAAGAAGCTCCTTTCTTTTAGGTCTTTGGCTAGACACAATGATGTCTTAATTCAGCTAGGCTCATGGGATTCAACAAAATTGATTCCTTCCACGACTTGAGGTTGAAATCCTTCATAATAGGGCTTAAGACGATGCCCATTCACCACAAACTTCTTCTCCGTGTGCAAACTTTGTATCTCCACTGCACCAAAAGATGTTATATTAGTCACCACAAATGGACCTATCCAACGCGAATGTAGCTTACCCGGGAAGAGCTTGAGTCTAGAATTATAAAGTAAAACCTTTTGGCCCACCTTAAAATCTTTCCTCAAAATATTTTGGTCATGAAAATTCTTACTCCTCTCCTTGTAGATCATGGCATTGTCATAAGCCTCGTTCCTAATCTCCTCCAACTCTTGCAATTGCAATTTTCTACTCTCTCCAGCTTCACTCAAACTCATGTTACATTGTTTAACAGCCCAAAATGCACGATGTTCAATTTCAACTGGTAAGTGACATGGCTTACCAAAGACTAACCTATAGGGAGACATCCCTATTGGAGTTTTGAATGTCGTCATGTATGCCCACAATGCATCTCCTAACCTTAAGCTCCAATCCTTCCTGTCCGGCCTCACCATTTTTTCAAGAATCCCCTTGATCTCTTTGTTGGAAACTTCAGCTTGCCCATTGGTTTGTGGATGATACGAGGTTGAGACCTTGTGTAAAACACCATACCTGCGAAACAAAGCTGAAATAGTTTTGTTGCAAAAATGAGTGCCCCGGTCACTGACAACCGCCTTAGGCATCCCAAAGCGATTGAAAATGGACTTGAGGAAATCTGCAACAACCTTTGAATCATTAGTTCGGGTGGCTTTTGCTTCCACCCATTTCGAAACATAGTCAACAGCAAGTATGATATACAAGAATCCATGAGAATTAGGAAATGGCCCCATAAAATCCATCCCCCATACATCAAATATTTCAACAAACATCATTGGTGTAAGGGGCATTTGATCTCTAGCAGCTATATTTCCTACCCTTTGACATTTATCACACATTTTGCAAAACAAATATGCATCTTTAAACAGGGTAGGCCAATAAAAACCGCTATCTAATACCTTTCTTGCGGTCCTTTGGGCACCAAAATGACCTCCACACTCCAATGAATGATAGAATTTAAGAATGGATTCATACTCACTTTCACTTACACACCGCCTTATCACTTGATCTTGGCAACGCTTCCACAGGTACGGGTCATCCCATATGTAATATCTAGCATCACTCTTAAGCTTATCCTTCTTTGCCTTTGTCCAACCTATAGGAAATTGATTAGTGACTAAATAATTAACCAAGTCAGCATACCAAGGTGAAATGCTAGAAATTGAAAGCAATTGCTCATCCGGAAAATACTCCCTTAAAGATAATTCCTCTTGAGGTGTTGGGAGTCGACTGAGGTGGTCAGCCACAAGGTTCTCACTACCTTTCTTGTCTCGAATCTCCACATCAAATTCTTGTAGGAGCAAGACCCATCAAATGAGCCTTGGTTTGCTCTCTTTCTTTGTCATAAGGTACCTTAGAGCTGCATGATCAGAAAAGACAATTACTTTAGTACCAAGCAAATAAGATCGAAATTTTTCAAGAGCAAATACAACAGCTAGGAGTTCTTTTTCAGTAGTGGAATAATTTAATTGGGCTCCATTTAGAGCTTTCGATGCATAGTAAATTGCCCAAGGAATTCTTCCACTTCTTTGTCCAAGCACAGCTCCAACTGCGGTGTCACTTGCATCACACATGATTTCGAAAGGGAGCTCCCAGTTTGGGGGCTGAATAATGGGAGATGAAGTCAACAGGTCCTTAATCTTGTCAAAAGCCTTCTTGCATTGATCATCAAACTCAAATTGGATATCTTTTTGCAACAATTTGAAGAGAGGAGCAGCCACCTTAGAGAAATCCTTGATGAAACGTCGATAAAATCCTGCATGTCCTAAAAAAGAACGAATATCCCTCACCGAAGTGGGGTAGGGTAAAGCAGAAATAATATCGACCTTGGCCTTATCTACCTCTATCCCCTTAGATGACACTAAATGACCAAGAACTATCCCCTCTTCTACCATGAATTGACACTTCTCCCAATTTAACACTAACTTAGTGTCTTTACATCTTTTCAAAATTAATTCCAAATTATCTAAGCACGTGTCAAAATCAGTCCCATACACGCTAAAGTCATCCATGAACACTTCTATCCACTTCCCCACATAATCAGAAAAAATACTTACCATGCACCTTTGAAAGGTGGCGGGGGCATTGCAAAGTCCGAATGGCATTCTCCTGTAGGCGAAGGTTCCAAATGGGCAAGTGAATGTGGTCTTCTCTTGGTCCTCAGGTGCGATGGCAATCTGAAAGTACCCTGAAAAGCCATCTAAGAAGCAATAATGTGATTTCCCTGCCAAACGCTCAACCATTTGACCAATAAAGGGGAGGGGGAAATGATCTTTCTTTGTTACAGAATTTAATTTACGGTAATCAATACATTGTCTCCAACCAGTTTGCTTCCTTACAGGAATAAGATTACCATCATGATTAGCTTCCACTGTAACTCCCGACTTCTTTGGAACCACATGAATGGGACTTACCCAGTTGCTATCCGAGATTGGGTATATGATGTCTGCATCCAATAGCTTGAGAATCTCCTTCTTCACCACTTCCATCATGGCCGGATTGAGTCTCCTTTGTGCTTGTCTCAATGGTTTTGCATCTTCTTCAAGCACAATCCTGTGAGTGCACAAGAAAGGGCTAATTCCTCTTATCTCTGCCAATTGCCAACCAATGGCCTCTTTTTGCTCTCTCAACACACGAACCAACTTTTCCTCTTGTGTAGGAGATAGGGCAGCTGAGATAATCACTGGTAAGGTCTTTTCAGCTCCTAGGAATGTATATTTAAGAGTGGGTGGCAGTGGCTTCATCTCCAAAAATTGGCGCCTGCACAATTGATGGCAAAAGACCATTGTCAGATTTCTTAAGTATGGAATTCACAACAGCATACCTTGATGGTTTAGGTTCTAGAGAGTGCAAAGCTTGAACCATCTCCTTCACAGCATCATCCACTGGTGTTTCATCCAAAGTATCCACTTGAAGGTGCTGTGTAAGTGCTGTCTCAAGGTCATCCTTCCCATTTAAACCAAAGACCTCCTGCACATTAGCATCAAGAACATCTATACAACACAAAGCATTAGATTCGACTGGATATTTCATGGCATCAAAGATATTAAATTGGACTTTTTCACCTTCAAATTCCATAGAAAGAGTTCCAGTTTTCACATCAATTTTTGTTCTAGTTGTGCACATAAATGGTCTTCCAAGCAAAATAGGTGAGGGATTTGGTGAGTTTTCATCATGCATATCCAAAATATAGAAATCAACGGGAAATATTAATTCATTAACTTGAACTAGGACATCCTCTACAATCCCTTCAGGATATGCATTAGTCCTATCCGCTAATTGAATTATTATGCCCGTTTCTTTAAGTGGTCCAATGTTCAAAGAGTTAAAAATAGATCTAGGCATTACATTAATAGCAGCACCTAAATCTAACATAGCCCTTTTTACCTCCATTTTACCTATCTTACATGGAATGACAAACATACCGGGATCTCCGTATTTTTGTGGAAGTTTCCTTTGAAGCATGGCGGATACACTTTCTCCCGCTATCACCTTCTCATCTCCTCTCAATTTCTGCTTGTTAGAACACAAGTCCTTCAAAAACTTTGCATATCGAGGGATCTGCTTGATTGCATCCAACAATGGAATGCTCAGTTCGACTTTTTTGAACACCTCCATGATTTCTTTGTCCTTGTCTCCCTTTGATGGCTTCACCAACCTATGAGGAAAAGGAGCAATATTAGATTTTGGAGTAACTGGTAAATTTACTTTTACCTCATCACTTGATTTTTGTGCTTCTTGCTCCATTTCTTTTTCAATTTCATCATCTGCCTTTTCCTTTGAAACGATTTCCTTTGGACCTTCTAATTCTTTTCCACTTCTTAGAGTCATTGCACTAACATTTCCAGGATTAGCATGTGTTTGAGCAGGCAATTTTCCTTTTTCCCTTTGCTTCATATCACGCACCTCATTCACCACTTGGGACATTTGATCCTCCAAATTCTTAATACTTGTTCTAGTTTCCTGCTGAAATTGCAACATATTAGCTGTCATATTCTTAACTAGATCATGTAGAGAATTACCTGGGAAGGGAGCTTGTGGGGCTGCCCTTTGTTGTGGTGGCGGTGGAGCTGGCTGAAAACCCGGAGGTTGTTGTGTAGGAGCTTGTTGATTCCCATAATGCAAATTGGGATGATCCCTCCATCCCGGATTGTACATGTTGGAAAATGGGTCATAATTCCTCCTTTGCACAAATCCTGCTGCATTAACTTCTACTTCCTCAGACAACGTGGGACAAGCATCAGTGGGATGATCCGTGTTTGAGCATATTCCACAGGCCTTTACCTGTGCATTCCCTACAGCAAGCTTTCGCACAAAAGATGTTAATTCAGTTAATTGTTGCTGTAAAGAACTTACTTCACTTGCTTCTTTCACTGGAACAACTTCTCTTGGCCCAAATTGCTGTGAATTCATTGTCATATTGTTCAACAATGCCCAGGCCTTCTCCGATGTCTTGTTCATAAGTGCACCTCCACTTGCAGCATCTATAAGCATCCTGTCCATAGTGGTCAAACCTTCATAGAAATACTGGATTAGTAATTGCTCAAAAATTTGATGCTGTGGACATCTAGTAATAAGTTTATTGAACCTATCCCAGTATTCAAAAAGTGACTCCCATGTAGCTTGCTTAATGCCACATATCTCTTTCCTCAGGTTCGCAGCTCGAGAAGCAGGAAAATACTTCTCCAAAAACTTACGCTTCATCTCATTCCACGTGGTGATACTTCCTGCAGGCAGGTTGAATAGCCAATCCTTTGCTGCATCCTTCAAGGAAAATGGAAATGCCCGTAGCTTGATTTGATCTTCAGTCACACCGGCTGGTTTCATACTTGTACACACCACATCAAACTCATGTAAGTGTTTGTGTGGTTCCTCTCCTGACAAACCATGAAAATTAGGCAACAAATGTATTAGTCCAGTTTTCAACACAGATGCCGCATTGTCGGCCACAGTAGGAAAAGTAATACAGAGTGGCTGTTGAGCCAAGTCAGGGGATGCTAGCTCCCTCAATGTTCTCTATTGTGCCATAGCCGGTTGAGGAATTTCAGTTTCCTCTTCCATTTCCTTACTATCCTCAGAATCTGGTGATGAACATGAATCCTCCGCTATTTGAATGGCCAAATTGAGCAAAGGTGTCAACACCTCAGCTTTCTCTTCTCTCCTTCGTTCCCTGGCCTCTTTTCTCAAACGGCGTGCGGTCTTTTCAATCTCTGGATCGTAATTCTTTTCACCACCACGATCTGTGCGAGGCATAAACCAATAAGTGGAAATAAATATTAGAGAAATATATATATAATAAATTAACCAAGGTATGAAAAATCCTCTTTTGGCAAACTTCCCCGGCAACGGCGCCAAAATTGTTAGCTCGTCGCAAAGCTGCAAATTAAATATTAGTCCTACACCATAAAGGAGATAAATAAATGTAATATATATAGTGAGTAGGGTCGTCTCCACAGGGAATGCTCAAAGAGTTTAATTTCAATCACTTGATTAATTATAAATTATATTTATATTTATAAAGATGGGGGGGATTTGATTGCACTAAACTATTTAAAAGAAAATAAAAATCAACAAGAAGAAAAACAATTGCAAGGTAACAAGTGAGCTCTTAAGGATAATTAAAACTCTAGCTTAGGCATGAATTATGTGCAGGATATGGAATTAATCATTGATAATATTTAGCTTAATTGCAATTGACTAAATTGGTTAAAGTTAGTCTACAAGCGTTTCCCAACCAGTTTTTCCATACTTATTCGATGGCTTAGGTACGACCATAAGCCATTCCCCTAATCAAGTGTGAATACTAGGTACGACCATAGCATAAACATGACTTGATAGCATGTAGCACAAGAAAAACCCAATCGATTCAACACTAATTCTAGGAGGTAGTGTTCAAAACCGATTTTAATTCCTCACTAGAGTATTCTTCCTCTAGTTTGCTACTTGATTGGAAAAATACACAATTACGGATGCACTTCACGATCTAGCAATAAATTACCCAATCAACACGCGGCTGCTATATTAATCAAGCAATTCAAAACGTAACAAATGGAGGAATTAAAAATACCCAATTCAATTAAGCATAAAAATCTGTCAACGAAATAAGTCTCCCAATTCCATATCCAACACAAATTCAAAACCTAAACTAGATGAGAAATCTACTCACAATTCATCCAAAACATAACCAAATCCACAAGTTTCAACATGGTAATCAATTACAGAACTGGACAGAAAATCACCCAACAAGATTTACGCCCAAACCGCTGCTCAAGTCAGGCCTGGCGAATGGCTGCCGCTGCTGCCTGGCCTGCTACAGAGAATTGAAAATTGGTTTTCCTTTTTGGACGGTTCTGTTGGCATGAAAATACAATTCTCCAATCCCCAGTTTCGTAAGTGCCCAATCTCCAGTCTGATCCTCCCTGTCTAAGTGAATGTGGAAAATCAAATCCGGTGTCTCCCCTTCCTACACGTCCCTTGGCTGCTATTTTTTCCTTCCCTAGAATTCCCCATCAAATTGCACCAAAGAAACCGCCCATGATAGAACGTGCCTTTGACTCTTTCTTTTTCTCAATCTATATGACTCTTTGATTTAATACTCCAAGTTCCAGGAATTTCAATTCAGCCCCAAGGATTATTCTGCAATTTTTAAAAAGCTGGAAGTGGATCCCAAGGCTTCAAAACTCAAAGACAGTCATTTGGCGTGATCACGCCCAAGGAAGGCCTCTGCTTCTGTCCACTTTGCCAAAAATTCTCCAAGATTGTGCATCTTTCATCAATTCTACAAAAACATCAAAAAATGATCATTAGAAGCATATCTACTCAATTAACACTCAAAAATCACATCAAAATCATAGCAAAATATTGACAAAATATGTCAATAACAAATATTAACAAATTTCTTTTGTTATCTTGAACATATTTTGTAAAGGATTGTATAAAATTATTTCCTAACAAAATATCCGCTCCTGTGTCATGAAAGTAAATAGGAGGCGTTTTTACCTTATATACCAAGGTGTACCAAATGCTCCTCCAATCATGATATTGGCTTGTCGAATACCCTTATTTAGTACTAAGATTTTTTGGGAAAAATCTCTTCCTGCAATAAGGGTAATGATTCCATAGCTTCGCTAGGGAAAACTCCTGGTTTTGCCGTGCAAATACCTGATCCTGAATCAATATAAGCTGCGAAATATTCTGACTTATATTCTTTATATGTTATCCCTACTGAGATATAAATGGAGAATGGACTTGTCATTTAATTCTGATGGCGTGACATTTAATTCTGATGGCGTGACCCTTCAGATTAAATTCTATACCATTATCCTTTCTTACCCATGGTTTATGATTTTCGAGAAAACTTAATCCCAAAATCATAACCCCATTGTCTTTTCCGGCGGTGCCTAAGACTTTGATCTCGTGTCCTGCAATTTCAATTGTTCCTTCATAGGTTCCAATTGATGGCTGCTGCAAGTAGTATAAGTCATCACATGGAAAACAATTAATCTTTTCAGTGATGTCGAATATTACTCGTATTTCTTTCCATCCTTCAGGGCATTTTATCTTTATATTATCTACCCCAATGGATTGACGAGTTAGATCTTTGATGAACTCCTTCCCTTTATATGCCGTAATTCTGTCTTCCGAAAAAGACATACGGCATGCGTACTCGATTCTAGCACTCGTTGATCTGTCTAGAACTGGATGATCTCTTATTTGTATGTCTACTCCTCCTAACCTTGGAATCTGGGTAGGATTTGGAGTCATAACATTAGCAAATTCCTTGAAAATTCTAGGAATTTCTATATATTCTTTCCTGAGAAATAAGTCAGAATGATGACTATTGGAAAGTGCATAAGAGATTCTATAAGTTATAGAATATGGCATGTTCCCTTCTTTCATAAGATCTTTTCTTTTAAAATCCTGATGAAGGGTTAGAACTCTACTAAAATCTTGGTCAGCTAAGTTATAGGAAATTCTGGAATGTATGTCAAACATTAACTTCCCAGCATATAAATTTCCTACCATAGTTCCAAGAAGACCATCTCTAAGGTTATTGATTCTTCTATCAGTGACTAATAGATGTAATTCAGAATCAATGCCTTCTTTGAAGGTTGCCTTAATTACTACTTCAGTGGCTCCTATGTGGATCCATTTCATAGTAATGGCGATTTCCTCCTTCATTCTGCTTAATTCCTCAAGAATTTCTTCTTTAGGAATTAATTGCATATCCATAACATTACAAGTAAGTTCCATAGGAATTGCAAACTCACCTACACTTACCTTGTAGATGATGTTATGTCTTCTCTGGTTGAGTCCCATCTGGTTAAGAACTCGTCCAATCCCGCCAATTCTGAATCCGTCATATGGGCTGAGGTTGGAATCTTGTCGCATTATTCTTTCCATGGTTCGATTCGAGATCGTCATCCTTCAAAAGAATCCAGACAGGTTTTCAGTGGTCTGAATCCTGTCTTCTTTAGTCAGACTCGGTTGAAGATCCATCTGAATATGAGTCCGAGTCACTTCTTAATTCTTCCTCGTAGATGCTTTCATCCGAGGGGATGTCCTCAAACTGATAGACTGGTACCGGCTTTCCATGGTAGACTGCTTCCACGATATCCTCCGTGGCTTCGTACATTCGTACCTCACGATTCCGAGGGCAATCGGGTGAGATATGACCTCTGGCTCCACACTTCCTACAGTTGCAGTCCTTGAAACTTTCGTTGGCTCGGGTATGGGCTCGTCTGAATGTTCTCTTGGACGTCGTTCTCCCCGTGCTCCTTGCTGCTGAGCTAGTTGAACCTTGGGATGAACTCTTCGTCGTTCCCGTTCTTTGTCCAATTTTGTATGATCTGGCCTTGCCCTTGGACCACCATGCTCTTCTTCTTCGGAATGGAGGTCTTCTGAAACTCCTACTGTATGAGCCTCGACTCTTCTTCTTTCTCCTCTTTTCTTCTGATTCTCCTATAATTGTTGGAAAATCGTTATTTTCACAGCAAAGAGTTCTTTTTATTTTACCTCTTAGTCTCTTGATGTTCTTTTGGGCTGCTGCCTGTTGACACCATTCTCTGAGCTTATCCTTTAAGAAGGACATTCTTCGGGCTATTGAGTCCACTGTACCAGAGGGTACTGTGTACGATTGGATTAACATTTCTCTCCATGGGCTGAAGATCTTTGCAAAGAACATGGGACATGCTACTTCAGCTGTCATCTTACTCCGAAAATAGTATTTACGAAACCAGTAGATATATTCATCTACTGCGCAAATACTTCTTAACTCCATACCCAACAGTGCTTGGGTATAGACTTTGATTTTTTCTGTTCTCTTTTCTTCAAAATAACCATCTCCCACAAAATGGGTTTTGAATAGGAGGCCAAACCTTTCGCAGATTGTGCTTTTTCTCCTTCGAGTATTTGCTCCTTTAAAGCAGCCGTTGAGTTTTTCCAGCCCAGCTTCACCGATCCTTCGAGACTTAGCTCTATTAATCGGATAAAGTTTTCTTTATCGAGATCCAGAGTGGTTGCTGCAATCTTCATTGAAGCTACTCATTCGTCGATCAGGTCTTGATGTTTCGGAAGTCGATAACGTCGAGGTTCAGTGTTATGCCATATGGATTTAATGGTTGTAACATCATCTTGGCCCACGGTGTGGATTCTGGTGCTCTACTTGGGTTCCGTCCTGGGTTTCGTCCTGCATTGAGATGCACCTCAGGATACCTGTTCATGTGGAAGTCTGTACTTTCTCTCATTGGGACATCAGGCGGTCCATCGTGGGTCACGTTGGATCCTGATTCCTCCGCATAACCCAATTGAAGAACTTCATTGGGTTTTACATTAACGAGATCCATAATCCCAAGTTGGGAAAATGATTATGCTAATTCTTGTAGATCTGATAGATCTGCCCTGGAAACACTCATTCGACTGTTTTCAGGAGATCGATCATAAGCTCTTCTTGTGATTTCTGCTTTGGAACCATAGTTGCTTTACCATTTAGATGTAAAGCTTGTACTGGTCCGAATGCATCTCTAATATTGGCTTGGTTATTCTTGGAAGATCTAGGAATATCCTTCTGCCTTTTCTTGATATCCGAAATATCAAATTTCAGATTCAAATTCTCTTTCTTTAGATCTTGAAATAATTTCAAGATCTCCTCTGTTGACTGATTCAAGTTATCTATTTTTCCAGGTATAATTAATACCCGGTTACCATAATCTTGAATCGTTTTTTGGATTTTCCTTAAGTCCTGTGAGAACTTAGAGCTATCCCGATCAATTTCTTTCCAGTCTGTTCCTCTCATTTTTAGGAAAGAAACTAATTTTGATAATATCTTGTCCCATGGACAAGTTTAAGAAATTCCTTTGGAATTTTCTATTTTTTATTTCCAAAATTTGGAAATAACTCGTGGGTTTCAAATAAATTGATTCCATTAAATAATTAAATCTTCTCCATTAAGAAATAAAATATTATAAATAATATAACTAATATGTTCTTCAATAAAACCTAGGCTCTGATTCCAATTTTCATGCGCATTGGGTGTCATTTATATAGTGAAAAATTAAGTTTATTGACAAAGGACTAAAGTAAATAAAGTCAAATTTTCTTGGGGTTTTAATGAAAGAAAGGAAAAGTTGTTGGGAATTAATTAATTTTCAAATTGGTCTTTATGGCTTAATTTCATTCAACATGTGCTTGTAATGGCCTAATTCTGGAAATTCAACTTATAATGGCCTAAAAGTGGAATAGACTCCTTATAATGGCCCTTTTTATTATTTTCCCCTTTATAATAATAATAACCAATATGCTATTAAAGAGATAAATATTTTTTTAGGCCATCAACAGGCAGGTAATTCATTTTTGGGCCGCGAAAGATTGAATTATAAAATTGAGCCACCAACAGACATTCGGGCTGGTTTTTTAGGCGTATGCTCCACTCGCCACACACTCTTACGCGCTGGCCTAAAAGTTGCAATGTTTACCTTTTGATGGCCTATTTTAGGTTTTTTATTTTATTTTCTATTTTTTAAATTAAATTAAATAATACTTCATCCAACTATTTATTTATGTCTCACTTTCATTTTTATTGTCAGTCACAATATTTTTTGTCCGTCAAAATTTAATTTATTTTTTAGATTTAATTATTTATTTTTTATTTTAGGTTAGATACTTTAATTAATTCTTGATGTTATTATTAATACAATTAATTATACTTATTATTTTTTATTTTTTTATTTTTTATAATATATTTTTTGTTTTATTTTTATTTTTTTATTTATTTTAATGAATGTTTATTTCACATCATGGTATTTTGACCACAGTATTTTATGTGGGGATAGAGCGTATTTAATGTAGTGTATATGAAGTAGTATTTATTATAGGAGTAAACTAGAAATTTATGTGATATAATTATATTAAATTTGAAATTTTAATTAATTTAGTTATGTGTGATGTATGGTCGTGTGTTGGAATTTATTAATTGTCGTCAGTTTGAAATTTTAATTATTGATGTGATGCAGTAGGTTTGTTGATTTTTTTTGTTGCAAAATAGCCTATACAGTTATTAATATTTCATTACTTCTTAAGGTAGGTTTGGTGATTAATATTTCATTACTTCTTCCGTCACACTTAACATATCTTATTTAATTTGTGCACACATCCAATGCACATTTTCAATCGTTAATATCTCAAAATATGTAAAAAGAAAAAAAGAACTATATAAAATATATATTCTAAAACTACATGAGTTTAAGATTCTAAAAGACCCAACTCGACTATTTCTTTCTAATATATACTTGTAATAACATTAAGTCAAAGTTAAATAATTAACAGTGACAAAAAGTCAAACAAGAGAATTAAACTGGGACGGATGGAGTATTTAGTATAATGAGAATGAGACAAAAATGTTGAAATAGACAGAAAAAGGAAAGTGAGGCATAAATAATGGAATGATGGAGAAATATTTATTTTAATTACCAAACAATTAAAACAGGCCACCAAAAGGAGACAATTTCCGCTTTTAAGCCATCGTGTGGTGAGTGGGATGCACGCGGCCCGATTTTGTGTGGTATTGGTCAAATTGGCTTTAAATTCGGCCCGAATGCCTGTTTGTGGCTCAACTTCATAATTTAATCTTTCGTGGCCCAAAAGTGAATTACCTGTCTATTAATGGCCTAAAAAAATATTTATCTCGCTATTAAATTTCAACTCCAATTACTCAACACTTATCTTAAAATCACCACATAATTCCAAATTATATGAAAATATTAGTACTAATATTTTATTTTTTATTTTTTTTGGTGGGTCAATTGACCCACCTTGACCGTGAATGCATCCGCCCATGCTTCCTCGGTTCTTTTATAACTAACACGATGTGATTTTGTCATTATTTATTGAGTAACTTTGATTCGACCTTTTAATATAATTATATAAGATAAAATATAGTCAAATAGAATCTTGTTGGATTCGTCAAATAGTATAGATTTAGAATATCAAATTTTTATAATTTTTGATTGTATGTAATTTGAGTTATTTAGGATTAAAAATGTATATTGAATTGCATAAAATGTGGGTCTATGACAAATATTAAGGAACGAATGTAGTATTATTTTAATGATTAATATTTTAAGTTATAATTAAATAAAAATATATTAAATATATAAGTTAAAAACTATGCAATTAGACAAATCCAACTAAATTTCACCCGACTCCTTTTTATTATTATATAATTGGGATAATAAATATTTAGGTCAAAATTTCAATAAACGTATAGTACCAAGTCAAAACATGCCCAGATAGGTGGATGGAAGGAATACTTCTTTCTGCTATATTGTTTATGTTCATTTACACGCTAGGCAGGATACATTAACCTATATTGACCACTAATTCCTTTCGTATTCGTATATTAATGTACTTTTTTTAATACTAGTTTTTTTTTTTTTTTCCAAAGCCATTGGCCAGGGGAAGGATTGGTGAGATCTTATTTCACACAAATTATAAGGGGATAAAAGGGAGGGATGGAGGGCGTATGGGGAATCGAACCCAACCATACGTTTAGGAGGCAAGGGACTTGACCACTTGGCCAAGTTCTCATCCCTATGTATTTTTTAATACTAGTTAATAGTATTTCAAAATGTATTTCCCATGCAGATTCTCAAGAGATTAGTCTTAGGTCCAATGTGGTCGGGATACCCGGTAATTCAACAAAAAATGTATAAAATTAAAAATTATAGTATAAAATATACATTCTAAAACTATGCGATTATAAAAATTAAACAAGATCCAACTTTGACTGTATTTTGTTAGTGTATGCATTCAGTATTTTTTTTTTTTTTTTGTTTTTGTTTTTGCGTTACAGCCTATTTATTGAGTGATAGTTTTTTTTTTTTTGAGGAGCCATTGAAGGCCTGGAAAGGGTGGTGGGAGCCCATGCCACACAATTACAAAGGGAAATTAAAGGAAGGGATAGGGGGCCGGTGGGAATCGAACCTCCAACCTTCCGTTGGAAGTCAAGGGACTTAACCGCTTGGGCTAGGTCCTCATCCCTTATTGAGTGATAGTTGAAAATAATAATAATAATAAGTCAAATAGGCGGCGAATATAGCTTGCACGGAGGGAGTACTTGCTATGTTGTATGTACTCTTTTCTCAAGTATGCAATGACTAGTTGAATTTGGACATTGTGTCCACTTAGAGTCCTGAATTAGATTACTCAGAAAATACTGAATGCGATCACCCTGGACTCCTAATAAATTTATATACGTTCATACTTTCACTTACTCGCTTCAATAGAAAAATAAATCGCATCCCATACATTGATAACAAAATTATGTAGTAACAAATAACCAATAATGCAATAATCACAATGACATATTGGGTCTGTTCTGCACGCAGAGCTGTAGCTGCAAGCTGGAGCTGTAGGGAGCTGGACCTGTAAGGAGCTGTGGGAGCTATAGCTGTCAGTTCCATTTAAGTGTTTTGTACAACTAGCTGTAGGTGTGAAAAACGTATGAAATGACATAAAAGGACAAATATTTATGTAGGCTATTGGGTAGTGGATTGGTTATTGGGTTAAAACTGTGATTGTTCAAAAATAAGCTCCTAACTTATTTTTTAACGCTACTACAAGTAGCTTCTAAAAAGAAGCTTCCAAAAGCTCCCAAAAGCTAGTGTGCAGAACGGGACTTTTGTTTTGAAATAAAAGCTAAAGCTCCCAAAAACTGCGTGCAGAACAGACCCATTACACGACACATTTCCTTTAAATGGTAAATGCTGGACTTGGAAAAAGACAAGGTTCCATCGATTGTGAAACTCATAGAATTGGGCTGGAACAATGCAATAATAATGTAAGTCATTATTATTACAGAGGTTGATATGCTATCCATCTTTTAAACATCGCCGCACATTCCAGAGGGTGGCTCTCAGGGGCAATATGGGCTCCTCCCTTGGAGTCAATAAGAGTAAAAAAAAACAATGCATCACACAAAAAACGCTAGGTCAAAATTCGTGATTCCACACAATATATTGTAATAATAATACACATATATAGTTCTTGCCTTTATAGTTGCGAATGTCATCTTGTTGGCATAGCTTCTTGTATACCTGTGCATTCATCAAGAAAAGAAGTCCGATCAATTCTTCACCCACATTTTAGGAAAGGGGAAATCGATGCGTGCCACTTTGTTTAGAACGTATATATTACCCTGCGATCTGGCCATTAACTAGCCATTGTCTACACTCGTCTACAATGGAATAGTTCAAAGATCTTATCCATGCTTGCGTAGAAAGGAAAGGGACTGACATATCATGGTCGCCACTACATATAAATTGATCAATAATCAGAGTTGTACACAAAACATGAGAATCCTGGCCCATGCCACTGCTTGTGGCTGTAACAAATCATAGATGGGAGGCTCACACCCAAAACTAATTGGTACTAGGTGGAGTCGTTCCCAGCCATATAAAACCAGTGAGAGGACCACATCACATCTGATGTGAGATTTCAACAATAGCCGTACCTATATATAAGTGATCTATAACCTTTAGTGCTGAGGTACGCATGATATGGAATGCTATCCCATGTTGTATTAGTGTAGGGCAAGCTTTTATTGCATCTTCTCCATGTTCCTATTATTGTCCCCTGCACCATTGCATATAGTTTACTCATATGTTTTTTCTTGATCAATATATAGTGTGTGCATCAATCCTTATTATATGTAATATAATTGATCATACCTTTCGGACATGAAGGGCATCTTGCACACCAGGATCATTAGCCCATAGAGGAACATACTTTTTCCTAAATCCCTAATAAAATCTCCAAGTATAAGATCACAATGCCAAAAATAATGTTACTTGCGTACAAAAACTTTCAAAATATGTATTTCCTCGATTAAGACATACTACCTCTCTGTTCTTGTGAATATGAACCGTTTGGATTTTGACACTATTCATTATTCAAATTTGATTCACGTTTATACAATAGTTATACGAAATTAAAAAAAAAAAAAAAAACATAGTCAAGTGAGATCTTATTAGAATTGTCTCATCTTGTAGTTTTAGAATATCAAATTTTTATAATTTTTTACTTGTACACAATGTAAGTTATTACTTGTTAAAAATGTGCACTGGACTGCGTGCGCAGAATAAGTGTTGCATATTCATGAAAACAGAGGAAGTATATGTTCTACGTGTAATAGCATTGCCCACCGTGACAAAGTTATATTATCGTCAATATATATATTTCTCAACAGTAAAATCTAGTTTTTAAAAACGCGCAACCATGATATATTAAGATGTTAGAGATATTTTTGATTGTATTGAATCTCACAGAACACTTTGGGGTATAAAGCTGGTCGTCGTTGTAGAGCACTCGATGCCCCTTCCCAAAATCTCTTGAGGTGATGATATCACAGCTTCGGTCCAAACCATCAACCAACTGTAATAGTACAAGATATATATCTGCTCATTCACCAAATCTGTATGTATGTATACTCATCAGAAAATGGGTAAAGATCGATATTGAATATCTCATCATGCCTGATTGAAAGTGTGAACATCTCGCAAACATGCTGCGTTCTTCGAGTCTATGTCTATATAATTCCCTCCACAAGTTTGGTTCAATGACTGTTTAATTTGAAAAAAAAAAAGGGGAAATTGAATAAATTTCAATATAATAGCTACAATAAATTAAATAATGTAACAAATAAGTATGGTATTTAACCTCGTAGAGTTCATCAGATATGAATCCCTTTCCATGAGCAAATGGTATCTTGAAGTTATCTTCATCTGGGAATGTTTTAGGGTTTCCAATCATGTACCCCTGCAATGCAACCATTTATTAATAAACAAAGTTACATATATATAGTTGATGGATTTGATCAAATTTTGGCTGAAATTTTATTTAAACTTTAGACAGGGGAATTATGCAGACCTTGGCGTTAATTTGTGGCGTGATTCCTGCTTCGTTCCCTGAATTATAACGAAAGATATTCACTAAGCGTTGGTGCTAAAGAGAAGGTGATAATTAATGACTAAACATTTGAAAAAAAAAAGAGACAGAAATGATGAGATGCTACCATCTGATATCAACTTAATAACAACGGGTATTGTAACGCCTGTGTACGAGGATCCTCCTATATAAAATGGATTCGATGCAAATTCTGGATGACCAACCAACCACTGTTATAGAATATTAGTACAATAATCCATCAGATTCTTGCATTTTCAAACTCTCCAAATGGATCCATGCCAGGCTTATTTACCTTTCGAAGAAATTCATAAGTCTGCTGACAGGATTGGAAACCAGTCGAATGAGCAGCCTCTGGAGTTTTGGCATAGGAAAATCCAGTGCCCACTGGCAAATCCAGAAAAATCATGTTTGCTGCCTATAAAACAAACATTGAGATATAAATGAAAACAGTGCACTGGAAAATCAAGAAATGTTTTTAATTTTCTGTATATATGAATTGAATAAGTGCGAATTAGGTCACACACATCTGTCCATGCAAAAGGATTCAAGGACAATATTGGCAAGCCTCCATCTTCTGCCTCGTCAATGTACATTGGTCCTGGACAAAATAGTGAATAATGTCATAACTACATTATTGTTTTACTTTGGCCTATACCGGGTATTCCATGCCACATTGGGTCCAAGACTAATCACTCGAATCTAGTGGGCATCAGTGGGCATTGAAGAATTGCCTCTTCCAAAAAGAACTCCGCATACAGAAAGCTCCATACCAATCACTGGAGGATCTAGTGAGGATCTAGTGGGCATTGAAGAATTGCCTCCAAAAAGAACTCTCAAAAAGAACTCCGCATACACAAAGCTCCAACCGGAGACCTTTGCTTAAGTTGACAGACCCATACCACTCACACTAACTGTATACCACTCAGACCAACTGTATTTGGTAATGAATTATTTTTAGGGTAAGATTATTAAACTCATTTTAGTGTAATGATATGTATTTTTAGGGTAGAACTGATTTCCCCCTGAGCCAGATTACTGTAACATCTGAAGAGCTCTTAACAAAGAATTCAAGTATGAAACGAAGTGAAAAAAAAAAAAAAAAAAAAAAAGAAGAACAAAAGAAAGACCAATTTCATAAAGGAGGGCAGCCAAGCCAGAGCAACCAGGGCCCCTAACCAGCCACAGAATGACTGGATCATTTCCAGGGTCAGCAGATCCTGATGATTTCACAAAATAGTAAAATAGCTGAACATTCTCCCCTTCATCCACCCCAATATACCTGCAGGCAGCAGTCCGGACATCCACATAATTCAGCATCAATTCTTATTTTTCAAATTCTTAAAACTAACTGTATATATGCGATACATATATATATATATATGTACCCAGTTTCCAGGTGAAAAGGAAGGGGGCCTTCAAACCCTGGAAGAAACTTGACCTGTGAAGAATTTGCATCCTTAATTATCAGGCAGAGGAGGAGAAAGATGATAGTGGTACTGTGGATACACATGAGATTGCATCTCATCATCAAGAGGATAGCTGTGGTAGCTGGTGACCTGCTGACCTGCTTTTTTTTTATTCTTTCAAGTTTTTTTTTATTATTTCGTGGATATGATAATAAATGAAAACAACGACTTATTACCAACTCCATTTAAGACTGGTGGGTCATTTTTATTTTTATTATTTTTATTTTTTTCCCCAAAGATACTTTAATTTGTAGTGCTACATATTTACTCCGTTCCACTTAACTTGTTTTGTTTCACTTTTGCACATAATCCAATGTACTTTTTCAACCGTTAATATCTCAAAATGTGTATAACAAAAAATTATGTAAAATATATATTCTAAAACTACATGATTATACGATTCTAACAAGACCCAACTCGACTATTTTTTTCTGAATATATACATGCAATAAAATCAAGTCAAAGTACAACAATAAACAGTGTCAAAAAGTCAAACAAGACACATTAGCTGGGACGGAGGAGTATTAATTTTCCCGTGCTTGGATTAAAATATATCTAAAAATCCGGCCTTGGGCTAATAAAAAAAAAATCTAAAAATAGTACCTGTAGAAACAAACAAAAATAAGTGTTCTTAAAAAAAAGAAGAAAAGAAAAGAAAAGAACTGAGGACTAGAGTGATGATTCACTTGAGGCCGAAAAAGAACTATTCCATCCGTCCCGCAAAATGTGATCACTTTCTTTTGGGCACGGTAATTTAGGTAGTGGGATTTAATAATTATATTGGTGTAGGCATTTTATGTTTAAGATACTAATGAATTTTAATACTGTTTATTGTTCAACTTTGACTTAATATTATGTAATGATACAATTAGAGGAAAATATTCAAGTGTGATCTTATTAGAATCGTGTAATCGTATAGTTTCATAATATATATTTTATATAATTTTTGTTTGTACCAATTTTGAAATATTAAGAATTAAAGAAATACTAGGGACTTTGTGTAGAAAAGTAAAAGTACATTGGAATTTGTGCAGAATAATAAAATGAACACTTTTAATGTGATTTGGTAATAATTAAAATTCTAATCAAGTTTATATTATTTTAATTTATCTAAAAATGGAAAGTGACCAAACTTTATGGAACACCCCAAAAAGAAATAGTGACCAAATTTCGTGGGACGAAGGGAGTAGTATACTATAATGGAGTACAAGAATGCCCTCAAAAAGAAGATGACTTGATTATTACAAAAAGAGAAATTGAGAGACAACTGTCCGAAACTCATGTTCAAAGATAAGAAAATTTTGTCTGATCTACATCAATAGGATTGTGGGATTCATCCGATCGATTTATATATTGGACAAGAATCCCTAAATTGCAGGGGCCTAAATCCCATGCACAACATGAATAAACTCGGGTGCGGAAGAAAATGCCAAAATAGTACGTAACTTTACTTATTTTTCAATTTGATACCACAATTTTGGAATTTTCTAATTTGTTGTCATAGCTTGCTAATAATTTTCAAAACGGTTCCATGCCTTAATCAAGCATGTGCTTTCACATGTTGAATCCATTTCTTCAATAATACAGTTTCTTTCATAAAAAATCATCACACGGATACATTTATTATTAGAGTGGTTGATATGATATCCATCTTTCAAACATGGCTGCGCATTCCACAGGGTTGCTCTCAGGGGCAACGTGGGCGCCTCCCTGCAAGTTAAATTCAAACACATGATCATTTTCATTTTCATGACATCAAGAAACCGAAAGTTCTTACAAATTCATTAACACAAAACATAACATAAACATTATTCTTGCCTTCACAGTTGCAAACGTCATGTTATTCGCGTAACTTCTAGTATACCTGTGTTTGTCAAGAAATGTAGTACAAGGATATCAACATTCTCAAATCTTGGTATAGTACTACCTCAGTCTCACAATATTTGTTACGGACCCACTTTTCACGCAATCCAATGTACATTTTAAACAATTAATAACTCAAGTTCGGTACAAGTAAAAATTCTAAAAGTTTGATATTTAAAAATTACGCGAAGAGACGAATCTAACAAGATCTTACTTGGCTATATTTTAATTTGTATAACTATGATAAAACTTTAAGTGAAGGTCTGTGTGTGAATAATATCGCTTTTCCAAATGTAAAAATCATTGTGAGACGGAGGAAGTGTTATATATTAGGTACGTACCCTGCGATTTGTCCTTTCACTAGCCATTGCCTCCACTCGTCTACAATGGAATAGTTGAGAGATCTTATCCACGCTTGCGTCGAAAGAAAAGGAACTTGCATATCATGGTCGCCACTACAGACGTTGCAAAAACAGCGCGAGTATGTTAACAATGGGTTTGTTATTAATCAACAAAATGCATCTAATAGAAAAAAAAAAAAAAAAAAAAAAAAGAACATAATCAAGAGCCATGTTTGCTTACCTATATATAAGAGATCTGTAACCTTTGCTACTGAGATACGCATGATACACAATGCTTTCCCATAATCCCTTAGTGTAAGGCAAGTTATGGTTGCAACGCTTCCATATTCCTATGCTACCCTGCATCGCGCATTATACTCAATTTATTACATGTATCCATTTTGGTTAAGTATATACCCTGTATCTTCTGTCGCACCTTCCGCACATGGAGAGCATCTTGCACGCCAGGATCATTAACCCACCCATCAACATACTTATGCCTGAAAGTCTAAAAAACATCCAAACCAATAGAATCACTAAACATACAAAATATAATTTCGTCATATGCTAATTGGTAAATATCGCAAATATTAACTCTTACATAACACTTTGGTGCATGAAGCTTCTCATCACCATAATTGTAAAGCGAACGATGCCCCCTGGCGTATGCCCTTAAGGAGAGATCATCACATGTTGGATCTATAATGTGTTCGTCAAGCAAACCATCGACCAACTACAATAATACAACAATAATACAAAAGTCCATGAAATAGTCGAAACTCATTGGAAAATGAACAAAGGTATTGAAACATTCGTGAAAGATTGAAAGTGTCAACAAATTCATCGAAAAATGAACAAAGGTATTGAAGCTTTCATGCCTGATTGAAAGTGTCAACATCGCTCAAGCATGCTGTGTTCGTGGAATCTATGTTCACGTAGTTCCCACCACAGGTTTGCTTCAATGACTGTTTGAATTAACAAAAGGGAAAATTGTTAATCATGAAAACTTAAAAGAGTATAGTCTCGATCAGACTACTCTCAGTAATGTTTTATTACAAATTTGTATGAGAATTCAAACCTCGTACAGTTCATCAGATATAAGCGCCATTCCATGAGCAAATGGTATCCTATAGTTTTTCTCATCGCGGGATGTCACACCATTTCCTAGCATATAGCCCTGCAACGCTACTGATGCCATTTATTGAAATATTTTGTTTTTGAAAAAATTGCTAAAGAAAGTATAAACATTAGTGAACTAGTTTCACCCCAACCAAAATAAAAAATAAAATAAAATTAGCGAACTAGGGAGCGTGTTCCTACGTTTTTATTTTATTTTCTTTTTCTTTTAAATAAAAAATGTAACAAACAAACCTTGACATTAATATGTGGCTTCATTCCCATGTCGTTCCCTGAATTGCAACAAAAATTCACAGCACGAAAATGCCAAGATAAGACAATGCATATGGGTAATAAAGATATCTAAATTAATCTCTTTTTTTTAAAAAAAAAAAAAGAAAAGAAAAGAAAATGGCGATTAGTACCATCTGATATCAACTTAATAATAAGGGGTACTGTTATGCCCACATACGAGTGCCCTCCAACATAAAATGGGCTTGATGCAAACTCTGGATGATCGACCAACCACTGTTTCGAATCCCAATCATCCATCAAAGTCGCGTAGAAGTTAAAAATTTAAAAATGTCCTGAATAATATATAATAAAAAGCTCTACATAACTCTTTAGCATCAATTCATACATCATGCATTGCTACACCCAAATGATCATGTATGGATTCTGTGCTTACCTTTCGAAGAAATTCATCGGTCTGCTGACAGGATTGGAAGCCTGTTGAATGGGCAGCCTGGGGAGTTTTGGCATAGGAAAATCCAGTGCCCACAGGTAAATCCAAAAATATTATGTTTGCTACCTATAAAACAAACATTAATTATGGATATTTTGCTTAGGATTAATTAAGAGATAATAATACTTGGAAAAATCAAGAAAGTTTATGCTAAAAAGATAATACAATCCACCCGTGTCCAAGCATAGGGATTCAATGAGAGTTTTGGTAAGCCTCCATCCTCTGCCTCGTCGATCAATAATGGACCTAGAGAACAATCTCATATATCATCACCAAAACAATTAAGGGCATATATGATGTTTTCAGAAACAACAATGATGATAATAAAACCATGGAATGAAGAATTCATGTAGTACTAATTTGGTTGGGTGTGTTATGTGATCAAAGTGGTTCCACCCTCACACAATCTTGATTGTCGGGAGATTGAATTGTAGTCTGTCCTACCAAACTCATCTCCAATTACTGTTGGGCCAACTAAAAATTGATGAAAGACTTTTTATATGAAAATATACTACATACGTACTTCCTCTGTTTTTTAATGTTTGCTACAAACCCACCCAGCACTCAGTTCAATGCACATTTTAAGCCACTAATAACTCAAGTTCAGTATAAGTAAAAATTCTAAAAGTTTGATATTTAAAAACTACACGACGAGACGAATCTAACAAGATCCCACTTGACTATATTTTAACTTGTATAACTATGATAAAACTTTAAGTCAAAGTGTATATGTGAACAGTGACAGGTGACAAAAATTCAAACGTAGCAATCTTTAAGAAACGGAGGAAGTAAATTTTTTGTCAACTTGGTGACAGATTTAAAATATACTACTACTACCAAAAAAAAAAAAAAAACTTTATGTGAATGTTCATTAATGTTTCATATCAGAGTGAAAAATATACGCCAGTTTTGAAAAGATGTTAACATTTGTATATTAAATACTATTCATTGAGTAACTTTGATTCGACTTTTTAATACAGTTATAAAACATAGTCAAATGAGGTCTTATTAAATTTGTCTATTCACGTAGTTTTATAATATTAATTTTTTATAATTTTTTATTTTATAAAATTTGAGATATTACTCTTTAAAAATATACAACGTGAAAACAAGTAACGTTAGAAATTTTTGAATAAGTAAATGACTTGGTACCCACATGAATATAAAGACAATTGCTGTCATGAACTTGACATCCACTCATTTTACTGACATCAAACATTTCGAAGAGATAAGCTTAAAAGAAATAGATTTAAAAATTTTGTTTTTTCAAGAAATAAATTCAAGTCATTGTTGAAAGTTTGCTCTTAATTAATGTGATTTATCTAGGGCATAATTTATAATTTAGACTATATTACTGTAGACAGTAGACATATATAGGTTATTAACCCACTTAGATCCATTACTAACCCTCGTTTAAATTCTACAAATTAGTATTGAAAATAAAATTTCAAGAATATTTTCACAAAAACCTCCCCAGAGGCCAGAACTCCATCTAATAATCCAAATAAATTCATGAAAATTAAAGCATTTTTTTTTTGTTTTTGAAAGAAAAAACAGAAGTGATGAATAATATACTGAGTACCATTTTCGTAGATGAGAGCAGAGAGTCCAGAACAACCAGGACCCCCAACCATCCACAAAATGAGAGGATCATTTTCAGGATGTGCTGATTCTGATGATGATTTCACAAAATAGTAAAATAGCTGAACATTCTCCCCTTCATCCACCCCAATATACCTGCACCACCACCATTCTTTCAATTACACACACACATACAATAAAATATATATATATATATATATACTTGAGGTTGAGGAGAAGCTGATTTAGTGAGTATATTGTATGTATACCCAGTTTCTAGGTGAAAAGGAAGAGGGCCATCAAAACCTGGAAGAAACTTGACCTCTGAGGAATTTCTGTGGCTGCCAAACACGCCCTTATTCAGGAAGCAGAAAAAGAAGAAGAAGATAATGGCAGTGGTATAGATACAACGCTGATTGTATCTCATCGTGTGATGTTATGTGCTGTGTTATCATTTCATTACTCCACTATATAGACAATTCAACACTACTACACGTGTTCAGCTAATTGCCAAGTTTTTTTATTTTATTTCTTTTTTTCTGTTTTTTTTAAAAATTATTATTATTATTATTATAATTATTAAAATAAAAAAATTGAGACGATTTATTGTTTTTATTTTAGATCACTACAAAAAAATTGAGACGACTTATTAATTACTCCCTCCGTTTTTTTTGTTTGTTACGGACCCACGCAGCACGCAGTCCAATGTACATTTTAAATCAGTAATAACTCAAGTTCGGTACAAGTAGAAATTCTAAAAGTTCGATATTTAAAAACTACAAGACGAGACGAATCTAACAAGATCTCAATTGACTATATTTTAACTTGAATAACTATGATAAAACTTCAAGTCAAAGTGATTGTGTGAATAGTGTCAAATTCTCCAACGTAGCTATCATTTAAAAACGAAGGAAGTATCAAAATAGGCTCCTATGTTTATACCCAAAAAAAATAGGCTCCTATGAGAACTGTGCATTGTAAAAATAGGTCAAAATGATCTTGTAGTGGCCTATGTATGCATTGTCTACAAGGTCATTTTGCCTATTTTTACAATATATTATCCTTATGGTGGATAAAATCAAAACTAAGTGGTTTAGTGTGGCGTATTTTAATACACTCCACTAATTGGTACATCAAGGTTTCATGATGTAATGTTTGAAGGTAGAAGAACTAGTGAGCTTCTCCTAATCTCCTCTCCAGTTAAATGCTTCTTTACAGGTTAAAGTGAAACTACTTACATACTCCCTCCGTCCCGTTTATAACGTCTCATTTCTTTTGGACACAATTTTTTATGTGAAAATGGTTAAATTTAATGAAGGTGTATATTAGTATTTAAAGTAAGGGTAAATTAGTAATTTATGTGATGTGATTGTAATGAATTTGAATTTTTTATTGATTTATTTATGTGTGATGTGATGGTTGTGAGTTGAATTTATTAATGATAGTGGATTGAAATTTTAATATATTTATTTATTGATGTGATTTGATGGGGTAAGTTTGGTAATTGGGTATTTAATTATTTCCCTAAAAAGGAAATGTGACAATTGTAATGGGACGTATCAAAAAGGAAAGTGAGACAGAATTAGTGGGACGGAGGGAGTACTGATTATATTGTGAAGTACTTCCTCCGTCCCACTCCAATTGTCTTGTTACTGTTGGGCACGGAAATTAAGTTAGAGTTGGTTTGTGAGTATATGGTGGGGTCCACATAGTTGTTGGAGGGAAAAATTATTTTTATTTATAAAAAAAAGACATTGTAATGAGATATCTAAAAATAGTAAGCATGACATTTGGAATGAGACGGATGGAGTATTTCTTAATTAATAGTATTTCCCATTAAGGGGCTATTGTGTTGGTTGTAACCAAAAAAAAAGCCATGTGATTTGATCAAGGACATAGCATAAATTGGGAGGTTATTCGCGCACCCCAAACAGTGCGCGATGTGACCTCTTTTTTTTTTTTTACTTTTTTATAAAAATTACAATAAGTAAAAAAATATAAGTCGAAATTTTAAAAAAATTATATATTTAAAAACTACTTTTTACGATCTTCGAAATGAGTATAATATTGAGTAGGTAAAAATGTACCGTTTAGAAGTCGTTTTTTAACGGTACGTTTTTAACTATTTCACAAAAACCATAATAAGTAAAAAAATATAAGTCGAAATTTTAAAAAAATTATATATTTAAAAACTACTTTTTACGATCTTCGAAATGAGTATAATATTGAGTAGGTAAAAATGTACCGTTTAGAAGTCGTTTTTTAACGGTATGTTTTTAACTATTTCACAAAAACCATAATAAGTAAAAAAATACAAGTCGAAATTAATAATAAATTATATATTTAAAAACTACTTTTTACGAATCTTCGAAATGAGTATAATATTGAATAGTTAAAAACGTACCGTTAAAAAGTAACTTTTTAACTTGAAAAAAAAGTCACGCTTTTCAAGGTTATCTCCTCGGGATGGCCAAATCTTGAAAAAAAACAGTTCGCGCACCCCTTCCATATTATCTGTCTGTAAAGGTTATCTCCTCGGGATTATAAATCACGCTTTTCAAGATTTGGCCATACCTCCCTCCCCTATATTATACGGAGTCTTGCCTACTCCTCTCCCACCCCGTCAATATCCCTTTCAAAACCTAGTCTTCGTTCAGCACTTACAAATTCAAAAATATGGATAACTTCGACCCTTCATTTTCTAGCAATTGGCCATCTGAATATTGGCCGTTCGACAACTCAGATAGTTGGCGATTTCATGGTGCAGCCACTAATGAAAACAATCATCCTCTCGATCATGAAGCAATTGGTCAATTTTCAGAAAATGTTCATGACTCTGCCAATGATTATGCGTCACAGTTTACAACGAGTAAGGTAATTTTCATTTCATTTTTCATTTTCATGCTATTTTTAATTTGAAAATTTTACTTATAAATATTTTTTCATGCCCATAATTCAGTTAATGATTGATTCGATTGATCTTTTACTATGATACATTAATTTTTTAAAAATATTAGAATTACAAAAAAAATTAAAAATATCTACTATTTATAACAATTATAAGCGGAAAGAGTAGTTAAGTTATTTCACCCTTCTCGGCCCTTCGTCTCATACTCTGGAACATCTCATTTATGGAAATAGCTCCTATTGATTTATCATTAGTAATAAATAATAAAAATGGATTGAAAGAGCTTACACATGTTTTTTTTTTTTTGAAGATTTTTCAATCTAGGGATGAAATGAAAGAATGGGTACAAGCCACTGCGATTAAGAATGGTTTTGTTGTAGTAATAAGCAAGTCCATGAATAGCACTGGAAATCGCAAACCGAGATGCATTTTTGGTTGTGAAAGGGGGGTAAGTATAAGCCACACAGATCTGAAGAAATGCCACTGGTTAAAAACACTGGGTCAAAAAAAAATAATTGTCCATTTAAACTAAAAGGGGTCTCTCATGATTTGCAAAGTGACTTATGGCAATTGGTAGTAGAGTGTGGCATTCATAATCATCCACCTTATGAAAACTTTGAAGGTCATGAATATGCATGTAGACTGAAACCAGATGAAAAGAAAATTGTGGAAGATCTGGTTGACGAAGCAGCCCCTCGAGGCATTCTTCAAGTAATAAAAAAAAATTTTCCGTCAAATAGCACTAATATTAGAAGTATATATAATGTCATAAGTCTGAATAGGAAGAGTCAATTAGGTGACTTTAATACTTCTCAGTTCGTCTTATACAATCTTCAAAAAAAGAAATATCATTTTCAATACCAAGTAGATCCTAACACTAATAAAATAACCGATATTATGTGGATACACCCTACGAGTCTAGAATTATATAGTAACTTTCCAACCGTTCTCATACTCGATTCGACTTATAAGACTAATGAGTACCGAATTCCATTACTAGAGGTTGTTGGCATTACTTCTACTAGACAAACATTCTTGTTGATGACTGCCTACCTTAGTAATGAAACTATAAATAACTTTAGTTGGGCATTATCAAATTTGAAAAATATAATTGATCAAACTGGAGCGATGATGCCATCGGTACTCGTTACGGATCGAGACATGGGTCTTGTCGGTGCTATTCAGTCATGTTTTCCAAATTCAAACCATTTACTCTGTGAATGGCACATAAACAAGGCTATAACGGCCAAGTGCAAGGCTATTCTTAGATCGCAGTGGGATGAATTTTGGAGTCGGTGGCATTCGCTGGTGAAGTCAAAATCAGAGGTTGATTTTCAGAATGGTTGGCGCTGTTTTTGTGAAGATTATAGCTCATATCCACGAGTATTAAACTACCTCAATGATACGTGGATAAGGCCACACCACACAAAATTTGTTCATGCATGGACGAACAAGATAATGCATTTAGGCAGCACGACTACACAAAGGTAATTTAATTATATAAGAAGATTTTTTGTTACTTAATTGCGGTATGACTCGAATTTGTCGATTTTTTTATTTCAGGGTCGAATCTCAGCACTCTAAATTGAAGAAGTTTCTATTAAATTCGATGTCCTCGTTGCATGTCTCGTACCAGCGAATCGAGAAGATGCTGGAACAGCAATTCGCAGACATTGCTCGTCAGTTTGAACGTTCGAAAAATGTTCCCCGGCATAAATGGAGGAATGATATCCTTTTTGCCAACCTCATTTCCCGGATATCGATAGAGGCAACCGAGCTAGTTTTCAAACAAGTAGATGCTGCTTCAAAAGCATCTACCTTTTTAATTGGGCTTTGCGAATGTTCATTTAAAACTGTTTATGGATTACCGTGCAAGCATGACATTTCGTTTTGCCAACAAATGAACATGTCAATTCCACTGGAATTTATACACATACATTGGCAAAGGTTATCATTCAAGCGGCATGATATAGGCGGTCATGGAGTTCAACACGATATGTCATCAAATATATTTGGAATGAGTTATAGTATTGATGTGCAACCACCGGCATACAATACTAGACACCAAGGTCGGCCTAGTGGAATTCAAGAATGGGACACAACTCGCTTTCGTTCTAAATTTGAGAAAAGTATTTTAAATGGACAGAAAAGACAGGAAAAACGACATTTCGTCCAATATGAATCTTCCATTCCTTCTGAATTTCGCGATTATGTGTCTCAGATTATTGATGTGGAAGCCGATGGTAATTGTGGTTTCAGAGCAATTGCAGCACTTATCTACGGCGATGAAGAGAAATGGCGTGACGTCCGAGCTGCATTGATCAAGGAGATAACAGAGCATTTTGATATATATGAATTGATCTATGGTGGGCCTGATTTATTGGGAAACGTTTTATACAGACTCAATAAATTTCAGAGTCCTATCGGTCAAGACTATTGGATGGACGCCATAGATCATGGAGTGGTCATTGCCTCGGCTTATAATGTTGTGCTTCATACATTCTGTCCAAATATGAATGCTTGTTTTACCCATGTTCCTCTTTGGTACGCTCCTTCACTTGGAGAGTACAAAGAAATCGCAATTTGCTTGGTTAACAATAACCACTTTGTCCAGCTGCATCTACACCATGATCATCCAGTTCCACCAATTATAATGTGGTGCACCCGGTTTGCGTTTGACGGGGCTATCGAATGGCAAAATATCTACCATAGCCGCATTCAACGCTGGATGAACTTAGTTCCACCTGCAAGAGCACCTGTATTTGGAGGAATAATAGATTAGATTATATGTAAACATTTGTATATGTAATTTTCACTTTTATAGTGAGATTTTTTTAAAATTCTACACTTTTTATTTGATTTAACCATTTTTACTATATAGAAAAATCGACTTTTGAACGGTACGTTTTTAACTCTTCAATATTGGTCTTGTTTCAAAGATTTCGAAGAGTAGTTTTTGAATATGTAATTTTTTAAAATCGACTTATATTTTTCAAGTTATAACCATTTTAATTTTAATAAAAAAAATTAAAGAAATTTAAAAATCGACTTTTAAACGATACATTTTTACATATTTGATATTATACTCATTTTGAAAATCGTGAAAGATAGTTTTTAAATATATAAATTTTCTTGAATTTTGGTTTCTATTTTTTTACTTATTACAATTTTTATAAAATAATAAAAAACGTACCATTAAAAATAACTTTTAAACGATACATTTTTACCTATTTAATATTATACTCATTTCGAAGATTGTAAAGAGTAAGTTTTAAATAAATAATTTTTTTTTAATTTCAGCTTATAATTTTTTACTTATTAACCTTTTTGTAGAAAAAGTAAAAAAAAGTTAACTTAATAAATTTAAAAAAAAAAAAAAGGGAAAAGTCACATCAACTATTTGGGGGTGCGCGGATCACTAACGGCATAAATTTTTTTTTTTCTCGAACAGCCCTACAGGGCTAGAAGGACATAGCAGAATTGATTCATCCACTCTCCATGTAAATATAAATGATAAAAAAAAATACTACCTCCGTTCCTTAATATTTGCCACGGACCCACATTTCACGCAATCCAATACACATTTTTAATCCGTAATAACTCAAATTGCATACAACTAAAAATTATGAAAATTTGATATTCTAAATCTATGCGATTAGACGAATCCAACAAGATCTCACTTGACTATATTTTATCTTATATAAATGTATTAAAACATTGAACCAAAGTTACTCAATGAACAGTAACAAAATACCCAATGTGTCAATAATTTAGGAACGGAGGAAGTACTAGAGTATTTGACTGGACCCATTTCTTATGGTGAAAAAGACAAATACGTAGTATGTTAGATGACTGGACCATAATTGAAAACTAATAATAATTCAACTAATATTTGTCGAAACGTTGCAGTCAAAATTATTGGAGTAGATTACAACTATCGATCAATACTAGAAAAAAAAAATAATAATAAAAAAATTTGTGTTTTGTAGTAACGAGATTTGGTGGCAATCTTTTTAGTTAGTATAGTGAATTAATGTATTGATTTTCTGAACTGACTCAACATATACATCAAATCCTTCTAACTTAGCTTGTCAAGTTGACTTATTAGTAAATGCAGAAATAAAATAAAATGGCAGCGGATCCCATCTATATTCCATATTTCAACGAGGCTTGAATTTGAATGGGTCCAAATTTTGGTCTATTTTAAACAATATAGTTACTGTGCGGATGATTTATTCTTACCCATATGCGGACGTGTTCTCACTATTGTGACCTTGTGCTACGTGTCTAGGTTTGGTAGTGCCCTTCCATTCAGACGCAATTAATAAAAAAAGGAAGCTGGATCACTCAATTCCCTAATTAGTGGGAGTAATGAGTGGAATGATTGGAAACTTCCTTCTCTTGCATGATTAAAGGGAAAATGCTAATCTGGACATTGATCTTGCCGGAGGGGATTCGGATTCGATCTAGACGCTCTCTCAAAAATCCGGCGGGTGTGGGGATGATAGACCTCAACTTTTTGCCTGACGAATTGGCTGAAGGTGATACGACGCCAGAAGATTGCGGATACGATGCACACGATGATGAATTGTTGCATATCGTCAACGACTCAATAACACGAAATGGAATGGATGAAGAAGGTGGTGATGCGGGTGTGGTTAGTGATTCGGTGGCCGAGACATTAGCAGAAACTAATGCCAATCCGGACGAATCATCCTGTAGCCGTGTAACATTGGTGATGTCAGGTAATAGTTGTACGAGAATGAATCATTATTTCTGTTCATGTTTTTACAGCCAATTCTCTTTGATTGTGGACGATGATGATGGTTTTTTTGAAGGAAATGAATCATTATCTATTCTCATTATTTTCCAGATATAAAAGACTTTGAAGGTCTAGAGTTCAAAACTGTTAGGGATGCCTATAATGCATACCTCAACTTTGCACATGGCCGTGGGTTTTCGGTGCGCAAGGAATACGAAAGATGTTTAGCGAAAGATAAAAGCCTGGTCAGGTGGATGCTATACTGCTGTAGCAAGCAGGGGTACAAGGTGAACTGTAAGGTTAATCCGGCGAATAAACTAATTATGGTGGATGATGCAATACTGTGCTATTTGCATAATATGTATGTGATCTTTGAAAGAGACTGGATGATATGTTCGAAGCATTGTTGTGCTCCGGCTAGGATAATCATTAAGGTTGTGCAAAGTAGAAACTAATTATGGTGGAAATGGATAATTGTTTATAGTAACTGAGCAAAATGAACTTGTATGATATCGTGATGGGTGTGTGTTGATTTGTTCGATGGTTATTCTTGTTCACATTCTTGGACTTGTGGGTGGTGAAGTGATTAATTGAATTAATTATAGTGTTATGTCCCCGCTGTATGTGTGATATGGGCAATACATGTGAATGCTATTAAATGTGCTGCTGCGTGATGTGTGTAATTAATCAGCACATTTTTTCAGGTATGCATTCCTGGAATGCATGAATGGTGAGACTACAGGCTGTGTAATGTATGACTGCAATACTGTGCTATTTGCGTAATATGTATGTGATCTTTGAAAGCATAATGGATGATATGTTCGATGCATTGTTGTGCTCCGGCTATGATAATCATTAAGGGTGTGCAAAGTAAAAACTAATTCTGGTGGAAATGGGTAATTGTTTTAAGTAACTGAGCATATTGATCGTGTATGTTATCGTGATGGGTGTGTGTTGATTTGTTTGATGGATATTCTTGTCGACATTCTTGGACTTGTGGGTGTTGAATTGATTAACTGAATTAATTGTAATGTTATGTCCCCGCTGTATGTGTGATATGGGCAATACATGTGAATGCTATTAAATGTGCTGCTGCGTGATGTGTGTAATTAATCAGCACACTTTTTCAGGTGCTCACCCAGTGAGCATAATCAAACACACATTTTAACTGCCTAGACCAAACACACAATTCGAAATAAAAAATCCCACATGAAGAAAACACCAACAACTTAATGTATAATGATAAATTAAACACTAAATCGGGAATTGGGGGAGCACTACGCCGCTTAACGGGATGCCGAAACAGAAAAAAAAAAAGAAAAAAAAACAGAGACTATCGGCATCAAAATTACAAAACGGAGAGGATAAACTACTCACTCGGTTTGATTCTCGTGTGGTTCCATATTGATAATGAGCGAGGCAAATAACTGGAGTCGTCCGCTGGAACGGCCAATCGAACCTCCGTCGTGCGTCGGATATGGTGGTGTTGAAAACCCTCTAAATCTGCCTCTTGCGTGTTCTCGGTTTTGAGAAATGATATGTTGCCCTCGATGAGTGCGGTGTTATACAGTTAAAAGTGGAATGCTATAATAAAAAGACAACATTTGGTCAATGGATAATGAGACAACAAAAACCCCACAAAATCTTCTAAAAATTTAAAAAAATACTCAAAATCCAATATGATTTCGGACAACATTACTTACCAATGACACGTGTAATAAAAATATTCATTCCAAAATCTACCCACGATTGCCGGATATTAAATTTTGTAACCTCCCCACAAAACACTCAATTAATGATAATTTAAAAAGGAAACTAACTACACAAAAAAACTGCCATATGCGACATACCAACATAATAGCACAAACCAACCACCTCTAGAACACTCCGGAGATGCGGACTCCGGACCATAACCCATTCGTATTTTAAATAAAATTCGAGACTTTATAGATTTCTCATCATTAATTTGCATTGTAAAGTAAATTCTTTGACTACTGCTCCTTCGCCGTAGAAGAAAATCTCTACTGTTAATTAAGTACACGAATTGAAATTGGTCAATAAAATTAGATATACTAATTGCCAAGTAAATTTCTTTTAGCATCACTATTTAATTTTTTTTTTTTTAAAAAAAAAGAAGTTTGCCTTTGGTATCGTCTCAAATTTTAAATTTAAAATTTGAAGCCCAGAGTGAACCCATTCCAAAATTTTCACTC
Organism: Hygrophila difformis; assembly: GCA_030278955.1. NCBI lineage: Eukaryota > Viridiplantae > Streptophyta > Magnoliopsida > Lamiales > Acanthaceae > Hygrophila > Hygrophila difformis. The sequence goes on from JAOANR010000001.1 coordinate 65,491,214, forward strand.
ACCAACAAGGGTACAACCTAAAAAACCCAAAATAGTATTTCTATCACACAAATAATGAAATTAAGTATTTTTATGATCATTATGTTGTTAACGACTAATAAATTACTTCCTCTTTGGGGATGGGACTTAGCCCAAGTGATTAAGTCCCTAGACTTCCAACGGAAGGTTGGAGGTTCGATCCCCACCGCCCCCTATCCCTCCCTTTTATTCCCCCTTTGTAATTTGTGTGATGGACTCCCACCACCCCTTTCCAGGCCTTTAAGGCTCCTCCAGAAAAAAATACTTCCTCTTTAAATGCATCATACCTGCATTTCACGCAGTCCAAGATACATTTTTAAATGTTTATAACTCAAATTGTATATAAGGAAAAATTATAAAAATTTGATATTCTAAAATTATGTGATAGACGAATCTAATAAGATCTCACATGACTATATTTTTTCTTATATAACTATGTCTAAAAAATTAGTCAAAGTTACCAAATGAATAGTTACTACTATGCGAATGGTTCACTTATATGAGAACGGAAGTAGTATATACTTATAGTAACGCCAAAAATTATGTACTTGTATGGTAATTTGTGTGGCATAGGCTCCGCCACCAATTCTAGCCTGTATAGGTTGTTTCGCAAAAATATATATATATATACTTATATGGGGATGAAGACTTGCTCAAGCGGCTAAATCCATGCATTCCAACCTTAGGATTGGGAGTTCGATACCCGGCCCCTATCCTTCCCCTTTTTATCCCTATTTGTGTGGCATGACTCCTACCACCTTTTCACTGGCTTCTGCTAGACCTGGCAATATGGGTAAACAGGTCGTGTATGTTATACGTGTCAAGTACCTGTTTACCTGTTTGATCTGTATCTGTACACGACCTGTTTTTAGAATTTACCCGTATTTCAAAACCTGTACACGACCTGTTTCAAAAACGGATTACATGCGTGTCGACCTGTATACACGTGAATTTGAACATGTGGACACGCATGTCGAATTTAACTGTGACATGTTTACCTGTATTTTACCTGTTTACTTCTATTATACTAAATTATATCAAATTACTTTTTAAACTTTTAAAATAAAATATAAAATATTACATTCCCATTATTCAAATCTTAAAATTCCTAATAGACTCAGCAATTCATCTTCAAACATTCAAATACAAAAGTTCAAACTTAAAAAAAAATCCAAAGTTCAAATCCAATATTAAACATAAAGTTTACCTTGTGCGTATTTTATTTAAATTTAATTCTATTGTACTTAAATATATACAGGTAAAATACAGGTAAAATACAGATATGTGTCTGATTCAGATAACATGTGACCTGTATAAAAAACAGGTCAATTCGGGTAAAAAACAGGTCAATTCGGGTAAAACGGATAAACCTGCATTTGACCCAAATTGTATTTGTGTACTAAACGAATCGACCTGTTTTGATCCGTATCTGTTTTTTGAAAACCCTTACATGTAAAACACAGATCGTGTACGTGTCGTGTCTACCGGGTCTAGCTTCTGCTACTCAAAAAATATATAGTACTCCCTCCGTCCCGCGAAGATTGAAGCCTTTCTTTTGGGCACGGTAATTTAGATAGTGGAGTTTAGTAGTTAAAGTGGTGTGGGTATTTGTGTTTAAGATTATAATGAATTTTGATAATGTTTATTGTTTAACTTTGACTTAATATTATCGTAGTGATGTAATTTGAGAAAAATATTCAAGTGTGGTCTTGTTAGAATCGTCTAATCGTGTAGTTTTAGAATATATATTTTATACAATTTTTATTTGTATCAATTTTGTAATATTAAGAGTTAAAGAAATATAAGGGACTTTGTGTAGGAAAGTAATAATGCATTGGAATTTGTGCAGAATAATAAAAGTAAGTATTTTTAATGGGATTTGATAATAATTAAGATTCTAATCAAACTTATATTAATTTAATTTTTTTTAAAAACGGAAAGGGTTCAAACTTCGTGGGACATCCCAAAAAGGAATAGGGTTCAAACTTCGTGGGACGGAGGGAGTAGTATATACTTATTGATGATGGAGTAGTAAATACTTACACTCAATAAATATCAATGACAAAAAACGTCGATAATAAAATATTCATTCTGCAGAACTACTAGTAGTAATATTCACTCTATGTATGTATATATTGCATATACTTACATACATGGAAAAGATATGAAAATAATGCGTAAAGACTAAAAAAGTCCTTCCCTGGCCCTGCATCAGAAAGAGGTTCGGGGGACGGCGTGGCTCTTGCTTCGGCTATACTTCAATTCTCGTTTCAATTTCACATTCAAAATTTTGTCGCCGAAATCGCTGCACGGTTTATCCTCATCGATCCTCTCCATCCCGGCGCTGGCGCTCCTCGCCGTCTTGCCCGCGCGCTAGAGATTGCCATTTCTGGCCGAGGCGGCTCGAACTAGCTCCCGGAAGTCATCGCTGTCCTCCGATCGGACGGAATTGACGCTGAAGCTCCGCGGGAGGTCCGGCGCGTGCAGCGCGGAGCCGCCGCCGCGCATACCGATGGCGTTTCCGGTGGCGCATTGCATCATGCTGTTAACGTAGAAGTCTCGGACGCAGCAGAAGGCGCGGTAAGGGCTAGTGATTATACGGAGAAAGGTATTTTGTTGATTTGGTTTGGTGTTCATTTTGGGAGAAATGGTTTTGGATTTGGGATTTCTTTTTTTTCTTTTTTTTCTTTTTTTTTTTTGCGTTTTGGAAATTGAAGAAAATGTCAATGGGAAGTATGGAGGGGGAGAAATTAGGGTGTGTGTTCTCTATATTGGATTTCTGAAGAATTTGAAGATCTTTTTATTTTCAATGGGTTTGGTGTGAAAATGTGAAAAATATAGTACAAAATGACAAGTGGACACATGAAATTCATTACCAAATGATAGGACAAATGGCTATATAGTAGTATAAAGATTATGATGAATAAATAAATTAAATTAAATGAATAAATTTGAAAATTTCAACAGCCACCCACCTACAGATTTTTTGGAATTTTAATTTTAATTTCACATTTGGGCTTCACTTTGTAGTTTCGTGTCAACTCTACATCTTAGTCAAACACACAAAAAAATATGCTCAAATTTTTATATGCAGTCAACTCAACTTTTATCCTACAAGGCTACACTTCACATATTTATTTGCTGCAAGAAAAGAAGAAACCCCAACTACAAGCTAGGAATTCGGAAAAACATTCATGGCAGAATAATACTCAATCTGTTTAATTTGAAATGTTCCAAAATTTTTGAATACGTAGTGCAATATATTTATCTAACAGATAATTCTTGAAATGTAGAGAATTATAAATTATAAAAAATATATATTTTAAAACTATGCGAAAAGACGAATTCAATAAGATCTTAATTGACTATATTTTTTCCTATATAACTGCAATAAGATTCTAGTCAAACATGCATAATAAACAATGCAAAAATTTCAAATGGGAATTTGGAATGGGACGGAGGGAGTAATTAAGTATAGAAATGAACTAAAAACTAATTAGAGATCTATAAAACAACATAATAAGAGGAGGAGTAGTTTTTAGATGTGCGTTTTAACAGTGATTGTACATTTTCAAAATGTATAATCAGTAATGGGTTTGGATATGACGCTGAATGCGTGATATTCAGCAGGTGATGTGTTCACACCATGAGATGTGTGCTGGATGTTAATAAAGTGTGTGCTAGGTATTTAATAGTGTTTGGGAGTATAAAAACACTTAAAACATACAAAATACTCATTCAACACATACGAAACGTTATTTCCAACACTCAACACCCAAACCAAATCTATCAATAATTACGTTTGTAAGATGATTGTTTTGAATGTATGTGCAAAACAAAATTATTTAATTAGGTTTGAATGTTTGGGTTAGGATTTTACGTGATAAGGTGTAATTAGTAAAAATTGAAAAATGTGTGTATTATTTATTCATTTTTATTTATCTAACTAAGGGTTTTTAGGGATGTTTTTGGAGATAAGAAATGGTGTGAGGTGTAGTTAGCCAATAGACAAAATGTGGATAGTTCCAAAAACTACTACTATAAGACGTACCAACATTATCATGATCCATGAAGCCCGGACCTGTACCGAATCATCGTCGAAGTGTCAAGATGGGTCGACGGAGCGATACATGCCAGTCCATAATATGGGTAGGTTAGTGTTTAAAGTGGGGGTAAATTATAAATTTATGTGATGTGATTGTAATGTGTTTGAATTTTTAATTAATTAATTTATATATGATATGATAGTTGTGTGTTCGAAATTTTAATATATTTATTTATTTATATATTTAATTATTAATGTGATGCGATGGTAGTGGGTTTAGTAATTAAAGTATTTAATTATTTACTAAAAAGGAAATGCCATAATTGTAATGGGACGGATCAAAAAGGAAAATGAGACCGAATTAGTGGGATGGGGGAGTAATCACTTGAGTTGAAGAATGTAGTATCATTTTCGTATTCATTATTAATGTGATGGCTTTATTCTCCTTATGCAGGTCAAAAAATCAGGTTCTTTTATTGATCATCTAATTCACATACAGCAAGAACAAAGGGCTGTTGCCTACAGTTTTGCAAAGAAAGTTGAGTGCTTGAGACAATCTGCATGGCCTCTTTCGAATTTGTCCTCAAGATCCTTTCAGGCAACCATGGAAAGCACCGGTGATAGTTCTTTCGCAAAGAATCAACAGGCAACTTTCGAGTGCTTGTCGAAACAGAAGGTATATATATATATATATCAGTATGTTAAGCTTTCAGATAGTAGTACATTTGTTCCTTGATGAGGCTCTTCTACTTAAATATCTAACTTGATGTCCTGCTTTTACTGTATCAACTCTTTGATGGTTTTGGCTCAGTGCTATATGAAGAGCATCTGACGCTAACAACAGTTGAAAAACACTCATCTGAGTACTTGTTCTGGAGTAAAAAAAATGAGGCGGAGAAGATTAGGCTGTTGATTCAGAAATTTCTTCCGGACTTTCAGAAATCCAAGGTTAATTGAGTCATCATTCTTTTGTCATGAATAATTAGCGTTTTGGAAAATACTTAGCTAGCTTCTGTTGGCAAACCTCTCAGAATGCCCTGGATCACCATCTTCTTGGAAGTTGAGATGATATTTTGGTGGGAGGAATTGTGTTGCATCCCTTTGCTGTCACTAAAGAAATGGAGCAGCATGTGAATCAAAACTTTGAGTTGATTAAAACATTTGAGAAGAATCTCCCTGCTTTCCAATTGGGAAGAGCATCAGTTAGGAGCTGTTGAATGTGTATCCTTCTTGGGCATATTAGATTAGCATTGCACTGGAGACATGACTCAATCCCTGTCTCTTTAAAATTTTGCAGGCGCGCATTCGGTTGAAGAGCTTTACTCTTCTTGGCAAGAAGGAAAAGGTTTCAGCCGATGCAGATTTCAAGATGAGTGAACTCGAGTCGCAACTCAACAATGCCCTCAAGGGAGCGAATAAGCATGTCCTCGGTGCAATTCAGAATTCGGGGTACCTTAATAGGAACCGTGGTGTTAATGAAGAGAGACTGATCGAAGAATATAGAAGATTGGACGATCCTATTTGAAAATGACGCAGAGCATCTTCAGTTGGATCTCATTCATGAGGATGTGATCAGAGCAATTCAATACGTGGTAACTTCGGTCACTATCTGCATCATACTCAAAATTCAGATCTTTAAGTCTGAATCTCATCTGTCTGCGAATGTGTTTTCTCTTCCTTCCTTTTCTTTTTTCTTTCTTTATTTATTTATTCATTCTTCAGGGTGAACTTATCGATTGCTGTGGAGATAGTAATCCTATGGTGGGTTCGGTTTATACACAGTTGAGTCATCTGTATCGGCTAGTAGATGTGCTACTGGCCTTTGCTGATTCTCTTCTGCAGGACTTTCTTCGACTATATAGTATGGTGTGTATTATTGACCCCCCCTTTTTTTTTTTTTACCTCGTAAAGAGATGCTTATGGTTGTCGTTTTGGCATCTTCTAAGCCACGTTTCTCTGTTTTGTATAGATATCTCTAAAGTGACATATGCACTTGCAAACATACATTTTTGCTTCATTGCTCAACCGAGGATTTGGTATTGAGGAGCACGAATATGAAAATGATGGGACGAAAGAGGCAACTAAAGATGCTAGTGGAACCGGCCGGTGTGGGGGGGAGGGTGTTGGATCGAATGATGATGTCAGTGATGAAATTACTGATGAAGATCAATTGCTCGGAGGAGCATCTGACAAGGTATAATTAATTAATATGATCTTACACTTAATCTAGGGATTTGACTGCACAGCATGATTCTGAACTTGTTTTGTGCTCCACTGCAGCCAACTGAAGAGTGCGATGCCTCCTCGTCTGAAATGCCTAATAAAAATGAAAAAAGGGAATTGAGATGGAACAAGACTTTGATGGCGAGTCATTCAGCCTCAGTGAAGATTCTGAAGATGAGAAAACAAAGGCAGGCAATCAGGATGATGATGAGCAGCAGCTGCTGGAGAGTCTGCAATTGGAGATGTGTTGCTGATGAGAAACTTGGGAATACCAATGATGATGCTGGTGATGAGGATCCCGAGGGAAATCACAAGTACGAGAGAGTGGATCAGTAGTGGATGATAAATCTTCCCATGTCCGAGAGCTTCGGGCAAAGGAAGATTCTGCTGCTGCTGCTGCTGCTGCTGCTGAAGTGGATCAGCAAAATATTCCTAATAATAATTCTTATCAATCTGCACAACAGTGTTTACAGGTGATCTGGGGAAAGCCCAAAGCTTTGAGCCCTCAGCTGATGCTAGGGAAGATGCTACAGCAGTTTGGAGAAGACGATAGATATGGCTCACATACATACATACAATGAGGTTGTATCTCAGGAGTTGGCAGAACAGTTGCGTATGATCATGGAGCCTATAGCCTACTTTAGCCAGCAAGCTTCAAGGTGAGGATTACAAGACCGATTAATATGAAGAAGGTAGGTACTATTGGCTACACAAATTTTTATTGTCAGTTTTGTTATTTGAAGATTATTAAGACATTATTCTCACAATTCCTTGAGTTACAGGTGATCCCGGCCATATGTTGCCTGCAGCCATTATCGAAAAAAAAAAAAAAAAAAAACATATGGTTGAGGCGGACGGACCCAAGTTGGACAATCCCCGCAGCATGCATGCCTGAAGGTGGTCAGTGTGGGAACTTTGCCTTGGGCATAGAATGTCAGATTTTTCTTAAAATCTGTTCAATGTCCCATCTCGAAGTGGGTAATTTGGCTGTTGCAAGTTTTGGGCAATGTCAGATTGCTTCATGATTCCGATGAACCATTCACTCCTGAGGCAGGAGGAGGAATCAACGGTTCAGGGAGCAGGTATTAAGTTCTCTAAATACCTTGACTCGTTCCCTGCATTCCCATATTATGTTGTCTTAAAGAACATTGAAGCATGCACTTCCCAGCAGGACAGTAGTACTAGCTCGGTGATCTTCTGAGACAGGTAAACTTATAGTTCAAAGTTACAGCCAATTGCCAGCTTGTCGATTTTTCTGTGGATATATATATAGGAACTGACCAAGCCTTGTCTTTGCTGTATTTGTCCATTCAGTGGTTTGATGAGCTTATTATGCACTATAACAGAGAGTGAGGCTTTGATCTTTTCGGGTTTGGCCCTTCAATAGTGAGGTACTTTTATTAGCACTTGAAGATTTTTACTTTTTGAAGGAAATAGTACTGAGGTACAAAAATATTTGTACTGTTCAAGGGAGTCAATCTCCTTAATTGCTTGGCTTCACATTCAAGGAAAGTATCTAAGCGTACATAAATTATAGCATCAAAGGGTGGGCATGGGCTAGCTATTCCAAGTAGTGCAGTTGAATGACGGGTTGGTCGGGTATCGATAGATCATTTTGAAGTTGTTAAAGTCGGACACCAGGAATGAATTAATTCCTTGCAGATAGATGCATCTTCAGCCATGTGCTTGGCCTGCAACTCATCGCATTCCGGATATGCCCACGACATAATATGTAGTTGTCATTGACCCATTTCACTGGATCAGATCGGACCCTTGCAGCCTCAATGGTTTCATTGTCCAGCTGATTATCGGGCGGGCTCTGCAGGCATTCGTGTGCATAGAATGTGGAGGCACCACTTTCAACGAGGTCAAAAGAAATGCATTAGTAATTTCCCAGCTGGCGGCATGAATGGCACTTGTACAGCCTCCTAGTAATTACCTTAAACTATATATATCAAGATTGACATTATATAGAACTGAAATGGAATGTAGCTAGCTAGCATTCTGAAAGAGAGCGCGCGGATTCTGGTGGTGGATTAGATTAGATTAGATTAGATATAGTAGTAGGCCTAGCTGCTATTCCATATATACATGGAGAAGATTTTAGATTTCCATTTCAGGAGTATTGGGTAACCTAGCTACAACAGTCAACACCACGGTGTTCTGAAATCTGACGAATTATGGAATGAAGCATATATAGCACCTCAAAATGGTTACATTATTATTGTTGGTTTCATTCGATCGGCCTTATCAAGAATTACATACCCATTTTGAGAATCTAAATGGAGTACGTCTTAGAGGGTGTTTGGATTTGCGTTTTAAAAAGTGCTGCAGCGTTTAGAAAATGGATAATCAGATAATTGCTGTAACAAAACGTGCTGTAGAAAATTAAGTGTTTGGATGAGTTTATGCTGTTTCAAATCGCAATAATCAGATAATCATTAAAAAGTGTTTGGATTTGCGTTTTTCATTACCTCAAAAGGTAACAATACAGTAAAATCTATTTTTAGCTAAACGCAATTTTCTTGCAGCACCAAATTGTAGCTGCAAGAAAATAGCGTTTTCATTCCCTCAAAACGCAAATAATAGATTATTAGAAGTTAGTACACAAACAGGATTAACTGATTATTTGCGTTTTGCAAACGCAATAATCAGATAATCTGTATCAAAACGCACAAACAAACACCCTCTTAGTTCCATTAGAGATGATGAGTTCTTATCATTCTTTTCTCTAGCTTCAACTTTTGTCCCCAAAAAAAAAAAAAAAAAAAAAAAAAACCATGGCAATAAGCTGAATGCAGGGTGTGTCTTTGCAGTGAACTTTTGGCGCTGAAACTCCACTCACCCAACAACGAAAGGCTTCCATGAGTCCATCCATATTAATTAATCACAAAATCGACATTCCAGCTGGATTTGGATCAAGAACATATGATAACATCTAAATTAATTTGAATAATTAGAAATCTCCCTATATATATAAAAAAATATATTCAATGGGCAAAATACACATTTTAGTAGCTTCTGGAGATTCATCACAAATCAAAACCCTCTTTTTTTGGGTGACACGGATCCCTTTTTAGTGAAGAAATTGAACAAACTAAAGCAAATTAAAAAGAGAGAGAGAGAGAGAGAGAGACCATGAAAGGGACTTTACATGCATACATAGATGATAAAAAAAAACGAAACCAAGAACACCTATGCTTTGCTGCAAGAAAAATAACTTAAGTTCCAAACCGTTCGGGGCGTTTGGTTCGAGGGATCCAAGATTCCCAGGGAATTTTGGCTAGGGAATGTGATATGCCTGCGTTTGGTTCGCGGCATCTTTCACGTAGGAATGTCACATTCCCACCTCGGTGGGAATGTTAGGGGTTTTGGGTGGGAATGTGATTCCCACCCAAGAGGCAGGTAATCTTAGATTACCACCTCAATTTTTCCTACTTTGATACTATTTGTCTTTTATACCCTTACTTTTTATAGTTCTTTTTATTTGATAAATTTAGATATTTGTATTTAAAAAATGATAAATATATGGAATTTAATTTTAAAAATCAATTGAAATTTTGTAAAATATTCAAACATATTTTAAAATAAATATTATCATATTTGCTTAAATTTATTTATCTTCTATATACAAAATAAAAATAATAAGAATTTTGTTACATTAAATTACTAATTATCATACAATAAATTATATATACATAATTTTCTATATTTTTAAAAATAAATTGGTTTAAATATTTTCAATATTTTGTAGCAAAATGACATATTTATAATTTAAAATTCAAGGACATTATAGTAAATTAATTAGAAATGGAAATCTGAGATTCCCAATCTAACCAAACGCAATAATCTTAAAACACCAAAAATTAAGATTCCCGGTCATCTCATATTCCCAGTAATCTTACATTCCCAGCAATCACATTCCCACTGGTAATCTAATATCCCTCAAACCAAACGCACCGTTAGCTTTTTTGGTCGGCAGTAATTATTAAGAAACCTAAAAAATTTAGCAACAGAGAGCACATGGCAGCAAACTGCTTTTGTTGCAAACAACAAATTAATACTACTACAACAAAACTGAAAATAAAGTTACAATCTTGTTTTTATTCAAAACCTAAGATGCTTTTTCATTAATAGCAAACTGCATGTTACTCTCCACTCCAGGGTTTTATTAATTCCTTAATTAAGTACTATATACTATGTATTATGTTTATATGTATACCTGTGATTATATCACTCAAAACTATATTGAATAAATATTTTTTACATTAATTTATAGACTAACACTTTTCATCAGAATCTCTTACATTACAATAATCGGATTGATACATTACTACATATCGAAACTACAATGAACAGGAACTAACTGCCAGACCAATTAAGGCTAACCATCATTATAATAATTTGGAAAATCAACGACAAAACCAGACAGAATATTCCTTAGGCTATATTTATATAGTGATGTATGTTGTTTGTTTTGTTATTATTATTTCAATAATGAAATAAAAAGGGAGGTTTTATAGGGATCTATGCAGGTGAGTCCAAAAGACATAGATACTCTGTTAATTATTTATTAATTTCTTTTACAGTAGTATTTATATAAATCATTTTAATGTAGCCGGTTAATTGACATATACTCCGCAATGTTTCATTTGTACTTTGGTGGCTTTGGTGACTGCCGCCTAGCTTTGAAATAAATAAAGGAATTTTTTTATCTTTCAAAAAGAAATATGAATGCTTTATTAATTCATCAGTGGTTACAGACCAGATAATGTCTATACCTTTTATGTTGTATTTTTCTTCTCAGTGTTTAAAGTATAACTAATGAAAATTCACTTTCAATTTCTTCTCCAAAAATGTATAAAATGCTTTAATTTTTATCTGATCTTAAGTAAAGTAAGGGAAAAAAAATCCAGAAGAAGTCGATTGGCAACTCTGAAAATCCACATAATGTGTTTGGTCTTAACCTAATCCAATAGAATGTGTTTGCTCTTGTAATAAGGTTGTAAAGTTGATTTTTTTAATTTTAAGATAATGGAATAATATATAGTACACTTTTATTTCTATTGTCTCATTCAATTACCTAAAAATTTTAGCCACATGCACATGCCCTCTAACTAGTTTACTTTTTCTTCAATTAGTGATATATTCATATACATTTATAAATCAAGCAATAATTATTATTTATTTATATTCATATATTCATTAACATGATTACAAGCATATGTCTGAAAATGCAATAATTATTATTTATATTCGAAATTAAAGATAGATTTTATTTCTCTCCCAAATTAAAAAAAAAAGATAGATTTTATTTATAATTTTGAATATATAATATTCCTTAACAATGTATTTTAACGCATAATTGTTCTTTTTTTTTATTAAGCCTTGACCCAATTAGAAATTAAAAGCAATGGAAACAACACTAAAATCTAACAAAGCACCATATTTTCCATTCTTGACCCAATTAGAAATTTTGTCCTTGACTTGAAAATATATATCTTCTCCTTTCTTCCATTCTTGCCGGTGCTATTCCCACCATTATTGGTACTTATCCCACATCGGTTAATTAAGTAGATAGTTCCCCCTAATTATCTTCATTATGAAGAAGAGTCACTTCACTTTATCACCGATTGGTTTTAGGAATAAATCTGACATCTAAGAATAGTTTCTACAGCCCACGATCGCACCACCACTACCGCTGACGCTACCGCCCTCACTCAGCCCAAACCTAGCTCCTGGCCTGTCCTTGCACCGGCATAACGCCATTGCAATTCATAAGGTCCCCCGGCCTGGCCTGTCCTTAATTAACTGCATAAATATGGGAAGCCCATTTGGACAGAGGTCAAATACGCATCACTGAATGTAGGATTGCCCGGATTTTGCTGAGTAGTAATTAAGTAGTATCAGTCCGGTTCCTGTACTGGCAATTAATTTGTCAGTACATACTAAATGTTGTCCACGCTATAAAAACTGATGTCAGCTACATGAAAAATGATGTTGCTTATTTTATAATATTCATCATTTTTTCATGCACATACATCATTTCACACAGTTATCATTTTTCATTGCTCTGACATCATTTTTCTATGCATATCCATCATTCTATTTTTATCAGTATATACTGTTGACAGCATACAAGCCACACCCAAGTAGTATCTCACTGCCAATTTTATGATGGGGTTTGAATACTCATTCAACCTTTATTTATTTATTTTTATTTTAATCCATAAGACATGTGTAGGTCATATATACACTACATATTTATAGAACTATTACATTTATAGAGTATGATCCAATAAAATATAAATATTATTATGATGACAAAATGAAAATAATGAAACTTTTACTGTTGAAAAATGGGATAGAAAAACCCTAATCTGGGGGGTGGGGTGGTTGGGGGGTCAGGGTCAGCTTTTAATTCAGGTGGGGGCTCTGTGTCTGTGTGTGCTGCAATTAGCTTAATGACGAAGGATCAAATATACACGAAAAAGGTTTTCTTACATTCGCATCAATTATATTAAATTAAACAGTAGATTAATTATACTCCATTAGATTAAATTAGGAAAATTATGGAAAGAAAAACTTTAGGAAATAAAAGGAGGGAAGTCATGTGGGTTACCCTCAAAAGTTACCACTGCACCAATTTCTGGCCTCTCCATGTGGAATACATACACTCATATTTAAATCATACACTATATTCTTTTAATTTTTATTTATTTATTTATTTTTTGTGTTTGTTTTTTTCTATTTATGACTGCATGTATGTAAATATGTAATGAAATTTAACTTTATCTTTGTCCTGTTATGGTTTAACTATATGTCATCTCATTTAGGGTGGAAAAAATTATCGAAAACTCGGTATGCCGAGCTTACCGTATCGAAAATTACCGAAAAATATCGAAATTTAGGTACCGAAATTTAGGTATACCGAAATTTAGGTATGCCGAAAAAAACGGTACGGTAACGGGATGGGAATACGAGATTTTCGGTATTTCGGTATACCGAAATACCGAAACATTAATTTTAATATTATTTTAAAATTTAATATATATTGTTGTGTTAAGACATTTGGAACTTTGAAGGGCCAATTTAAGTAATTTTTCGGTATACCCGCGATTGGAAGATGAACACGGTATTGATTTTTTTAATTATAGTTCGGTATGCCAATTTGTAACGGTATGTAATGCATAGTTCGGTATGTAAAATTTTTGATATTTTTCGGTATTTTCAGTATTTTTCGGTATTTTCGGTAAATATAATTTTCGGTACGGTAACGGCATAGATTATAGGAAACCGAAATTTTCGGTATACCGATTTTCGGTATACCGAAATATTCGGTATCGGTATCGGTATGATTTTTATCCATACCGAAATTTTCGGTACGGTACGGTAACAGTAACGGTATTTCGGTATACCGATTTTTGCCACCCCTAATCTCATTCACTAATATCTTGATAGAAAAGCGCCATGACGACGTCCAGTGCTCTTTCTTTTTCTTTTATTTTTTACGCTATGAAATTAGTATACTGTGTAGACAAAAGATAAATGGAAATCCATCATCAGATATACTACTATACGTGTTTTTGAGTTATGATTTTTGAGGGGAAATTGGTACTTACAATTAATTAAGGATAATTATTACTATTAAACTAGCAATTTCTGTACAGATATTGAGTATAAATTTCAAAATAAATTTAATTCAACGAAATTATGTTAACGCCATTTTTCCATTGAAAAGTGAGTACTCAAAGTACTATAAATATAAATATTTAGAAAGTAACTAATGAGAAAAAAAATTGGAATATATTCCAAAAATTATTTAGAAAGTTAAGACTTTGAACTAAATGCTTTTGGTTTATAAATAAAAAGGTTTTATGAGGATTTGTCCAAATGTCAAAATTCATGTCTTCCAATCTCATAGTTGCGGGTTCGATTGCCGAACCCATAATACCTCTTCTTTATCTTTGTAATTTGCAAATTATGGATATGGCTCTCACCCCTTTCTCTCGCTACGGAAATTAAGAGGAAAGATACCTTAACTTTTGTGTTTTGTCCATTGGTTGTGACTTATGAGTAGATAGTATTTTCTAATTACATGCTACTATTATCTTGTAGAATAGTCTGGTTTTTATCTCTCCAGTTGGCTCTGCAATGGAAAGTGGTGTTTGTAACTTTTAAATGACCCCTTTTTATCCTTCCAATTCCAACATATTGACTTGAAAGTGTCAAAAATATTAAACTTAGGAGTCATAATTAAACAGATAGATATTGAATTCCTTATAAAGATATAATTTTAAAATTGTTAATAAAAATAAAATTTCTATGGTACAATTAAAGTTGATGAGGGAATATATTTCCTTAATTAAGAAATGAAAATTTGTCCATCAGAAAAAGAATTATCAAGCTTCTTTTTTTAAAAAAAAAAATCAAGAAAATTGACAATACTGCTTAAGCTTTAACTATATTTGGCTCTTCATTGTCTTCATCTTTGTATGCATCCTTCTAGTATTCAATCATTCCCATTTTTTTTATTTTCTTTTTCAAAATTGAAGGTGGGAGAAGCGACATCCATACTTTTGAACTTTTCCTATTCTCTTTTCTAAATATGAATAAATCCATCTTTTAAAATATTGTTGGCTACAAAATATTTTAGTAGCCACCCCCCCCCCCCCCCCCCCCCCTCTCTTCCACATCCATAAATAGCCTTCCCCTTCACCTCACTTCTTCCCTTTTCCTCTCCTTTCCTCCCTCCAGTCTCTTTTAGAAAACCCTAATATAATCCGGTCCAGCCATGTTGCAGTACACTTTCACACCGTCCGATCTCCACGACCTCTTCGCCTTCCTCGAATCTGAGCCCTCCATTCAATCCACATCCAGCTCCGAGACCATGACGACCCACCGCGGCGCCGCCGCCTACTCCGTCGAGGAGCGGAAGCTGCGGCGAATGATGTCGAACCGGGAATCTGCGCGGCGGTCACGGTGGCGGAAGAAGACACACCTACAGAACCTCACCGGAGACGTGAACCGTCTGAAAGTCGAGAACCGGGAACTGAAACACGGGCTGTCCTTGGTCTTGCACGACTGCCACGTGGTACAGCGCGAGTCTAACCGGCTCATGACCGAGTCGATTCACCTCCAGCGTAGACTCGCCGGTTTACGCCAAATCTTACCGCCGCACACGCCGCTATGAGTCTATCATTACCTTAAAATGAGTTAATTAACCACCATTAATTTAATGGGATTAATTAACTTAACCCCTTAATTATTAGCTTAATCAAAAATGCACACCC
Organism: Hygrophila difformis; assembly: GCA_030278955.1. Classification (NCBI taxonomy): domain Eukaryota; kingdom Viridiplantae; phylum Streptophyta; class Magnoliopsida; order Lamiales; family Acanthaceae; genus Hygrophila; species Hygrophila difformis. The sequence goes on from JAOANR010000001.1 coordinate 65,506,793, forward strand.
TCCGCCCTCATTAATCACGTCTCAAATCAATGGCTACAATATACTATATGCACATATGCATATATATAAATAAGTTGCACCCCCCCCCCCCCCCCCCCACACACACACACACACACCTATCCCCTCTCCAAACCCCACAATTATTTTTATTTTAGTGCATGCATTGTTAGGCAATTAGTGTCAGGGTGTAAAAATTGAGGAATGCATTGTCCGATTAGGGTTTTTGATGATGTCTCTCATTTTAATTTGTAGTTTCTGGCAGTTAGTTAATGATGAGTACTTTGGCTTTTTCTTGTAATTAAAATATGAACGTGATTAAGGGGGAGTCATGTGTAATTATTGCAATTATCCCACCACTTGTGTACATAAACCATGATTACATTTTTGTAATGATGATTATTCCTACGTTTCCTTTACAAAAGTTCCTTTCGTTAAAGAACATGGGCAGTGAGAATTAATTACTTGTGTTGTGGCATATAGTATTATTACAACGTACGATACCTGGATTCTTACAATTTGGATAATATACGTGTGAAATTATTACAGAGGATCTCACTAGAGATTCTTTTGCGTGCTGAGTTCCACGTGGATCGGAGCCTTGGAGCTAATGTATATATGTGCAGTCAAAGATTTTCCAACACTGCAACGTGTGATGGACCCATCCAACTAGCTAACTCATCATAAAGATCTTATGAAACCCTTACACGTGTGCTGTTTTGTTCGACAATGCTTTTTGTTTTCTTTTTTCAATCCTTTGAGAAAACATTTGTCCAAATTCAAATGTTTACCAAAAATTAAAAACAATAAAAATAGCGTTCAAATTTAAATTGAGAATAAATAGAGACATTTGATTCCCAGAAATCCTGTCAAAAAAGGAAAGCATGGAAGGGTGGATCCAATCAATAATCTAATGTGCTGTCAATGTGCTCATGTGCTACTTTAGACATGTCCATACCGAATGTATGACCATATCGACGGTTCAATTGAACTATATTGAAATTTTCAAGGTTCATGATTTTCTTTAAGCTATTGTTAAGCTTGCAGTGTTAACCAAAAAAATCATTCGGGTCATGGCATAACTAAAACTAAAGTTATGTCTACATGGCCATTAACAGCAGTAGCAGCACTTTCATCAAATCCCTTGCGGATGAAAAATATATTGGCAGCAGAAACAGGAAAGCATCGCGAGCTAGGTGGTGTAAGCCACCCGAAGGATCGATGGTTCAAGCTAAACTGTGACGGAAGAGAGGACTCAAACCCTGGTGGGAAGAAAGTTACCGACCGAAACTGTGGCGGAAAAAAGTTACCGACCGTACTTTCGGTCGGTAATGCGGTCGGTAATACCGACCACCTTTGTTGCGGTCGGTAAAATCGGTCGGCAAAAAACCCCCTAACGCAATAACGGATATAAATTCCTGACCACGGCTTGCGGTCAGTGATGCGGTCGCTAATACCGACCGCAAAATGTTGGTCGGTAAATGGGGCCGGTATTCCGGAATTTTCTTGTAGTGTGAACATCTTCCCCGTCCTCCCGACCTTATTCGGGATGCTTTGATACATGACTCTTTGGGCATGTACTATTCATATCATTGTTTTGAATGAAATTGGTTTCAGAAGTTATTTGTCATGAATAGATAAGCCAATGTTGTATACTTCTATTTATACATTTGGGCAAATATATAAGTATGCCTAAATCTTTTGGTACATCAAGTGGTTGCCTACACCACAATTCCACAAAGTATGAGGAGTGATATAATATATATATATATATATATATATATATATGCAAATTGGTTTATTGTAGAAATATGAGCTACTTTACACATTACAAATTAATTTTAAATTGAAACTTCAATCCATTACTCCCTCCGTCCCACTCAATGTGTTCTGTTTCACTTTTTGATACTGTTATTGTTCAACTTTGATTCAATTTTATTGCAAGTATATATTTGAAAAAAAATAGTCGAGGGTCTTGTTAGAAATCGTATGATTATGTAGTTTTAGAATATATAGTTTACATAATTTTTTTATTGTATATATTTTGAGATATTAATGATAGAAAAAGTGCATTGGATTGTGTGCAGAAATCAAACAAGACAAGTTAAATGGGACGGAGGGAGTATTTAACATAAAGCGTTTGAAATTACGAGTTCAAACATGTTTTTTTTGCAAAGCAAATGTAATGGTCGATCGTTGGCTGGCCCGACAGATTCATGTGTTAGAGAGTGGGTGTGCATGACTCCCCTCAAACTGATAAAATTACTATTTTAAACAAAAAAACTTAAATTTAACTTAATGCATCTACCGATTTTTTTTTTATTTTTTTTTATGTTGTTTCAACTATCCGCAATCGTAACTTAGTTTCCAAGTCATATTAATCCCACTAACATCAACCAAGAATGCATGTGTATTCCAAACATGCATCCTCCGTGGATTTCGTTATTGTGATTAGACAAACCGAACAACATCTCACTTAATATTTTCTTATACAAAATTTCATAGAAAATTAGATCAATGTTACACAATCAACAATACCAATAATAAAAGTATACTCCTACTATTTTTTAATTTAAATTAATACTTCTATTTTTTAAACCCAACTATTTGGACAATTGGACTAATTTGCTTTCTACATGTAGCTAGAGATCATACACACAGACAATGTGTCACACACCCCCTTTAAATTTATTACAGTCGTCGTTAGCAATGACAAAATTCCACGTTGGCCTAGAATTTTCTCTATTGGATAATCATAGGGTAAAATCACATATATATACTCCTATTTATTTTGGGGTTCACAAATTTGACTAGTGAATATTAATTCCACATAACGATAATAAAATTTGTGTGCATATACACCTCTTTATCCACTGTACTTTTTCCCATGATCCTCACTTCCACTTTTTCTTTTCTTTTCTTTTTTTTTTTTCTGAAAATGAAATGTATGTAGAAAAGACGAAAGAATAAAAAGCAAAGAAAATATTTGATTCTTGCGTGTCCAATTAAATTTCACGCAAGGTATATCCCTTGAAATTAATAATTAAATATATATATATATATATATACTTCCTCTGTTCTCATATAAATGCTCCACTTATACATTTTAGGCAGTCCAATACACATTTTTAAATGTTTATAACTCAAATTGTGCACAAGTAAAAATTATAAAAATTTGATATTCTAAAACTACGTGATTAGACGAATCTAACAAGATCTCACTTGACTATATGTTTTATATTATAGAAATATGTTAAAAAATTATATCAAAGTTACTCAATAAATAGTTACTACTATACAATTGGAGCATTTAAATGAGAACGGATGAAGTATATATAAATCTGATGAATTTCTGGCTGAAAAAATGGTGACTATATATGGGGACACACTGCGAAAATGATTAATACTGTATGGAATGATATGGACGTCTAATTTGGACAACTGCGATGAGATATAAAGCAATACAATCCTATGGAAGCTACTAGGTTCTTTCCTTTCTTTTTAACTTAATGATTTTCGTACGAGCGACCGACCTAGCGGGTTGATATTTCTCGAATTAATTCTCTGTATTCACAAGTCTCGAATCTAAAACTTTGTTTAAACAACTACAGCCCACTATCATTAAGTTTATTGAAGTTGGTAACCTAGCAATTCCCCCACAATGGTATGATCTAATTTGAATTTTCTGGTCTCGTCTTTTTTGATCTGATCTGATTCAATCAGGTCTGGTCTGATTTGATATTATATTATCTATATTATTATAATGATTTGATCTGATTTGATGTGGTCCGAATGAGTCTGATCTGATTTGATCTCATATAAGGCCCTATATTGAATAACGAACCATGTTTGATTGATCTTATTGGATAAGTCTTTGTAAGTCGCTAGTGAATTCAAATTCCTGATAAGAACCTAAGAAAAAAAAAAAAAAGAACCCTTACACATTGAATTTATTCGCGGCTGGGGTTCACATGAGCCATGAATAGGCTGAGTGACCCATTCAAATCGCAAAGATTCTTCGTGACGTGCAGAAAAAGACACAATCCATTTAGAATCTTGATGTTAAGGATTTGATAGAATAAGAGAAATTTCGATCTTAAGGATTATGATTTTTTTAAAAAAAATGAAAAAATAAAATAAAATTTGCATTATTAATGTTAGTTAACCAAGTCTACTAAAAACTTAAGCTGTTAGAGAAGAAAATCTAATAGCAGATATAGAAGAGTACTATAGTTGAAAAAAAATGCCGGATCGAGGTTTGAATCCTATAATTCCTTGTAGCAATATTCCTACTACAAGCAAAATCCAATGAAATAGTACTTCCTCCGTTTTTATTTGTTTGCTACGGACCCACATCGCACGCAGTCCAATGCACATTTTAAATTGTTAATAACTCAAGTTCGGTACAAGTAAAAATTCTATAAGTTCCATATTTAAAAACTACATGACGAGACGAATATAACAAGATCACACTTGACTATATTTTAACTTGTATAGCTATGAGAAAAATTGAAATCAAAGTAGTTCAATGAATAGTGACAAAACTTCCAATGTAGCTAACAATAAAAAACGGAGGGAGTACTATATATAGCTACCCAATCTTCTAACCATATGTCCCTATTTCATAATCATAGTTAAAAGTAAATATTTAATTTGATGTTTTTTTTCTTCTTGTAATTGTACAATTCGGTGTGGAAGAATAAAACTGATCTTGTAATAATGTAGTGGTACAATTTTAGTTGAGTCTTTGTTGGACAATGACTCCAAATTCATATATATCATCGAATCTATTTAAGTTTTCCTAAATATATATGATCAATTTAATTGGCTTTATTATTGCAAGATTTTTTTCTGGATTTTATTTATCTACTTTATCTTTTCAATATTTTCCAAAGTGGGGTATAGTAATCAATCCATTGCACGTAACCACAAAATTGAAGCTGAATCTATTTGTTGCCATAATAATACTCCGTCCGTCCCGCGAAGATTGAAGCCTTTCTTTTGGGCACGGTAATTTAGGTAGTGGAGTTTAGTAGTTAAAGTGGTGTGGGTATTTGTGTTTAAGATTATAATGAATTTTGATATTGTTTATTGTTTAACTTTGACTTAATATTATCGTAGTGATGTAATTTGAGAAAAATATTCAAATGTGGTCTTGTTAGAATCGTCTAATCGTGTAGTTTTAGAATATATATTTTATACAATTTTTATTTGTATCAATTTTGTAATATTAAGAGTTAAAGAAATATAAGGGACTTTGTGTAGGAAAGTAATAATGCATTGGAATTTGTGCAGAATAGTAAAAGTAAGTATTTTTAATGGGATTTGACAATAATTAAGATTCTAATCAAACTTATATTAATTTAATTTTTCTAAAAACGGAAAGGGTTCAAACTTCGTGGGACACCCCAAAAAGGAATAGGGTTCAAACTTCGTGGGACGGAGGGAGTATAATATTATGGATATGGCTATGGTGCATAATATTGTATATGCAATATGATGCTCAAAGCCAAATAAATGATGTATAACACAAAAATGATGTATACATCTTCATAAATGATGCCTATAATTTGTTTCATTCCATGATGTCTCGAGTCAAATAAATGATATATAACACAAAAATAATATATACATCTTCATAAATGATGCCTATAATTTGTTCTATTTTTTAATACCATCATTTTTAAAACATTACTTATCATGGAGCACCTATAGGCACGGAAACCGAACCGATATATTATTGCCATTGTAATAACAAGTGACCAAAAAAGGCTGTCGGCATAACTCAGAATTGGATATGATGTCCCATCAAATCAAATAAAGCCCCAAACGATATAGAGACCACCAAATCTATAGACCACAGTGCCTAAGTTGGTGGGTTTTTAATTGTTTTTACTAGTTGCTCTTAATCACTTTACGCCGTATCCAACCCAACCCTTTGTTTTTCAGGAGCTACATTGTTAATCTTTATTTTTGCAGGATAACTATAGTAACTTCATCTCCAATCCATCCCTCTATTTTTGCAGGATTAAGGAATACTCCATATCTTTTCCATTTTAAATTACTTTTTTTTAAATGTTTAAAAATTTAAATTTACAATTCATTCATAATTTCTGAATTGATAATATTTTTATATTAATTTTTGATAATATATCAATTTTAAAATTAAAAAAATAAAAAATGAAGAAGGAAAAAAAAATGCAGGGTGTCAATAGTGTTCCTCTCAAATGAAAGGAACACTGTAGCACCCTCCCAAATGGGAGGGAGGGTGCTGCAAAAATGCAGGGTGGGTTGAAGCCCCACCGTGCACTCCCACCCTGCAAAAATAGCAAAATGCAGGGTGGGTTGGAGATGGTCCTCCCTCCGTCACACGAAATGTGGTCATTTTCTTTTGAGCACGGTAATTTAGGTAGTGGGGTTTAGTAGTTAAAGTGGTGTAGGCATTTTGTATTTAAGATTCTAATGAATTTTGATACTGTTTATTGTTTAACTTTAACTTAATATTATGTAATGATACAATTAGAGAAAATTATTCAAGTGTGATCTTATTAAAATTGTCTAATCGTGTAGTTTCATAATATATATTTTATACAATTTTTATTTATACCAATTTTGAAATATTAAGAATTAAAGAAATGCTAGGGACTTTATGTAGAAAAGTAAAAGTGTTTTAGAATTTGTGCAGTATAGTAAAAGTAATCACTTTTAATGTGATTTGATAACAATTAAAATTCTAATAAAACTTATATTATTTTAATTTATCTAAAAATGGAAAGTGGTCAAATTTCGTGGGACACCCCAAAAAGGAATAGTGGTCAAATTTCGTGGGACGGAGTGAGTATGTTTTATTTAATTTTTTATTTTATTTTTTATTTAATTACGATTTAATTCATTGCAAATACTTCCTCCGTTTTGAAATAATTGCTCCATTTCTACATTTTACTCAGTTCAAGACACATTTTTAACCCTTAATAACTCAAACTGAATAGTAAATACTTAGTAAATTACAAAAATTTGATATTCTAAAACTACATCATTAGACGAATCCAACATGATCTCACTTGATTATGTTTTTCTTATACGACTGTACTAAAAAGTTAAATCAAAGTTACTCAATGAATAGTGAATACTATTTAGGGATGAGGACTTAGCCCAAGTGGTTAAGTCCATTGACTTCCAACGAAAGATTGGAGGTTCGATTCCCCACCGGCCCCCATCCCTCCGTTTTATTCTCCTTTGTAATTGCGTGGCATGGGCTCCCACCACCCCTCCAGGTCTTCAATGACTCATCCAAAAAAAAATTTTGTGCAATTAAAATAAAAAAGAGTAAGTACATAATAAGATATAATCAATTTTTAATCAAGTTAGATATGATTATATTCATTTAATCGTATAATTTTATCATACAAAGTTTAGTTGTATATATTTTTAAATAGTAACTGTTACATAAGTTTATTTTTTGCGTATATCATGTATCAACATGGCACATTGGACCCAAGAAAAAATAAATAAAAAAAAAATAAGTTGCTTGGAAACTCTATTGTATAAATAAAAAAACAAAACAAATACAAGCTTTTGTTTCACATTTCAGTTCATATCCTCAATAATCTTTGCATAGTGGTGATTAAGTATTCCTACGAATAAATGTAATTAAGTATTTTATTGATGAATATAGAATAATCTAATACTTAACTTATTCATAATTGAAAAAGAAATTATGCATTAATTATTAGTGAATTAAGGGAGAAATAATATTTAAAAATGATGATACATAATAATGATAATAACTATAAATAGGCTTCCACCACCCTTTCTCAGGCCTGTAGTGGCTCCTAAAAAAAATCAATTACTATAAATAAAGAAAGGATAATTGAATATACTTTTAAGATCGAGGACACATATTATAATGGTGACTCTCTTGGAGTTTTATACACATCCATCTGCATACATAAAGGGAAAACAGATAATTAAACTTATAGTAATTATATGATTATCTTATGTGACATATGATTTCTAAAGAAACAGAAACGAGATGCTTTCGAAAAGAATTTAATTTCTTTTTTTTTTAAATATAAAGAATTTAATTTCTATTTTATTTTTAATCAATTAGATGAGGCATGTATTGGTTGGGGAATTCAAAAAGTATGCATGCATGTGTTGTGTAACGTTTGAGGTAGACATTATGATGAGTTTCTTATTTTATAGTATTTATTTTTCTATGTATTCCAAATGAAACAATTTTTGATAATTAACATATTACAACTTACAAAAAAATAATAATGTCTTTGAGTCTTTGACTATTTTCTTTTAAAAATAGTATTTTTGTCTTTATGCACGTTATATAACAAGTGGAAATTAATGTATTTTTTATGCAACTTTTCTAGTTTACCTTCTTTCTCTTTAACTATTATAACATTTTATTAAAATATATATATATATAATAATTGCAAGGGGGTCAATATAATATTTACAATGTCGTAAATTTTAATTAAATAATAAAATATAAAATACTATATTTGTTTCATGATAATTGTCTTTTGTTTTAGCTACCAAAAAATTTAATATATATAATAATTGCATGGGGCTTGTGGGTCTTGCATTTGGACTTGTCCATATTAGCCCAATATAATTAAATCCATTTGGCTTGATGGATCCACCTAGCCCAATAAATATTAATAATTATTTCAAGCATTTAATTTATTTAAAATGCCTAAAAATAATTAAATTAATATTTGAAATTACACATGTCGCATTTTTTTTTCGGTGAACATGACGCCCAGCGTCGGCAAAGAGGAACAAAGTGTAGTAAAACTAAAAAAAAACTACATAATAGGGGTAGATGGGAGAGAGCATGAAAGGTAATAGAACATCAAAACCGCGGGAGCCAGACCCCGCCCTATATATAGCCAAAGCCGAAGCCACCTCATCTGGAGGAAACGCCCAAGACGTGAAGAACTCTTCCATCCGAGCACCAATCTTGGCCAACGAATCAGCCACCATATTCCCTTCCCTAAGAAGGTGAAACCAATAGATCCTCTGAACCTGTGAATTAAGATCAGAAATACGACGGGACAAAGGGTGGAGCCAATGTCCTTCGGGGGTGCCTTGACGAAGAATCCTTAGCGCTTCCATGGAATCTGAGTAGCAAATAACGTCTTCCAGCTCCAAAGCTACAATACGTTGTAAGCCATTCATGATTAGGGGTGGAAAAATTTACCGAAAACTCGGTATACCGAGCTTATCGTATCGAAAATTACCGAAAAATATCGAAATTTAGGTATGCCGAAATTTAGGTATACCGAAATTTAGGTATGCCGAAAAAATCGGTACGGTAACGGTATGAAGAATACAATATTTTCGGTATTTCGGTATACCGAAATACCGAAATATTAATTTTCTCATTATTTTATAATTTTAATATTATATCACCAACCCATTTCCTAAGCCCAACTCTCTAAAAGCCCAAGTCTACTCTCCATGGGTCCAACTCCAACACTCTCACACTCTCTCTTCACTGTCCACAAATTCATGCCCTAGCCACAGATTCTCCATTTTTCCAAATTCGTGGCCGCTACTCTCTGCTCTTCGCCCCTTCCTGCTCTTCATCTTCACTCTTTGAATTTTGTGCTGTTGTGTTTCGTGTGGCTTCCATTCGTCTCCCAATCTCCGATTCAACTTTGATAGCAAGGCTATAAGGTATTAAGGTTGTAATTTCTAGAATAAATTATTCTCTTCCCTCATATTCATATCTAGAGAATAAATTATTTTCGTTGAAAAACAATCGCTAGCACGAGCAGGGTTCTATTTTCTTGCCTATTTGTCCATGTCCCATTTCTCCTCTTCATCTTGTGTTGGTATTGTCAATGTTCTTATCTTGTAGGGCACTAATCAATTATGCCGATGCAGTTTGCCTATTATTTTTGTTGCCGAGGTGGAGAGGGAGATTGAAGATGCAAATTGAAGATTTATTTTTAATATTTGTGTTTTAGTATTACTGTAATATTGTTGTGTTATGTAATTTTCGGTATACTCACTGTATTGATTTTTTTCGCTATGGTTTTGGTATGCCGATTTTCGGTATGGAAAATTTTCGTTATTTTTCGGTAAATACCGAAATATTTCGGTACTCGGTTTGGTGACGGTATGCATTAAAGCATACCGAACTTTTCGGTATATCGATTTTCGGTATACCGAAATATTCGGTATCGGTATCGGTATGGTTTTTATCCATACCGAATATTTCGGTACGGTACGGTATCGGTATCGGTATTTCGGTATACCGTGTTTTGCCACCCCTATTCATGATTGCATGCAACTCAGCAATAAGATTCGAAGCGGTCCCAATCGAGCCCGCATACCCTTCAATTCAACGCCCATCGGAGTCCCTAATAACCCCTCCAAACCCAGCCAGGCCCGGGTTACCCAACGAGCTACCATCAACATGGAGGAAATACCGACAAGCTCCCATAGGATTCCAAGAAACCCATCTAGGAGTCACACGTCGGCTCGGTTTCCCCAGGCTACGAATAAAGACGTCTCCTAGATACCGCGCCTCCTTCACCGCACCCATCCAGTCGACGACTTCATTCCTCATAACCACAGCATTCCGGCCTTTCCAAATGGTCCACAGAATAGCCCATTCCCGTCCCGACCAGCGCCTGCAATGCCTATAGAAGTCTGCAGGAATATCCTCATCATCCCCCTGCCTCCAACAAGTGATATTTACTCCACATCCTCTCCACACAGCCTCCGCCCATGCACATTGAAAAAATACATGACGGATAGATTCTTGTTGAAGGCCGCATTTTTAATGGCGAATAAATTTCACGTGTTTACATATATAATGAATTGCAAGGGGGTCAATGTAATATTTACAATGTCGTAAATTTTAATTAAATGATAAAATATAAAATACTATATTTGTTTCATGATAAGTGTCTTTTGTTTTAGCTACCAAAAAATTTAATAAAATATGATCACTCAAAAGGTTAGCGACCGAAATTCGTAAGCAACCACAATTTTCACGACTTAACGATAAGATCCTTCACTTCCATATTCTAAAGTTGAGAATTCAATCCACATTGGTCTTCTAATCCTTTCTCTAATTTCAAGAGTGATTGTTCTATTCATGATTTATTTAAGGAAAAAAGAAAAGAAAAAGAAAAAAAGAGTTCCCTGATTTATTTGGGTCGTCTATTAATTTTAATTTTCAGCGTTTTTTTGGAAAATTGATTGGGCCGAACCCAATTATGCAGCGATTACTTTAGTTACTGATTCCTTTGGCCCATTACTTTAATCACTGGATTTTTTCTTTTAAAAGGTTAATTATTGAATTAATATTAATTGAAATTGACGCAAATCGGGAATCAAAATGCAATTAGGGATTAGGGTTTCACGAGAGACCGCCGCTCCTACTCTAAAAGGCAAGCGCCACTGCGCACCCGTCGTCGTCTTCATCGCAGCGGTGTGTATTTGCTTCCTGACCTGCATATTTCTTCTATTTATGTTTCGATTTGTGTTTGTTTGGATAGCTGTGTTGAGATTATCCGAATTGTGACTATTTTCGTTTTGAATTCATTTTCAAAATTGGATGAAAATTATGAAGCGGTGAAAGTGATGGGTACAAAGCATTCCATTCTAAATTTTGTACCTGTTGGATTCAGCTTGACAGACCCTTCTACACCCAAAGAATATGAGCTCCACCCTCGATACTTATTTTGTTTAGATATGAAATTTAATCCATGATTCTCTCTCGTTTTAATTTTAATTTTAATCTTTTAGTTGACTGCTTTGATATAGTTCTCAACTTTTGGTAAATTATGGATTTCGTTTCTTTAATTGGATTTCTGCATTCGATTATATGGAAAGATTGGCTGTTGTCGCATTTCTGTGAATCGTCATATTAAAATATAAAAGAAAAGGGTTTTAAATTTAAAATGAATAAAATTTCAAAAAAAAAAAAGAAAGAAAGACAGAAACGTTTAATGTTATGGTACGTTAGCCACAAATTTTTGAATTAAAGTTGTGTGATGGACCACTTGAAGGACTAAAGCCATTAAAAGGAAAGATTTTCATATCTTGAATCAAATTTAATGGTAAAGCAATAACTGATAAGGACCTGATCTGAGATTGGATCCAGATGATGAATTTTTTTTTCTTGGTCATGAATTTATCAGATGAATAGAGGTGATTAGGTGAATGCTGATTATGCATAGTACAAACAAAGGAGGTTTTGTGAATAAAAGAATGAAATGAATCCATTGAGAGGCTGGGAATTTGGGTGAATGTACTCAGGACTTTAATGTAAGAATCCAACTACTGGAATACTGGATAATCTAGAAATTTTCGCATGGTTGAGCACAATTGTCAGGTATATATAGGAGACATGTTAACTCCTAAATGTAATTGGATGTAATGATTAGTGTTCGATATTTTATTTTACATGTCGAATGTGTTTTGAGTTGTATAAACAGCAATGCAATTTTTCTTGGAATTAAATCATGATATTGATTTTATCTCTTTGTGTTTTGTGTACCTGTGTGTTTATATGGGATGCATGGATTGCTGATAGTTCAACACCGACAACAGATTCATTTAACATTCTAAATTCTCTTTTTCATGATTATTGAACTCATATAATTATAATGTACTTGTAGAATACACACCTCTGAGCTTGGGTAGCCTAAGGAAGAAAGCCATGTTTGGAAGATAATAATTGATGAATTATGTGTCTCGAAATCATTTGGATTCTAGACCACATGATGGCCATGTATCCTTATCAATGCATTATTTCATTTCATCCCCCACCCACCAGCATGCTTCCTTCCAACCAACCAGTTAAACAATTATGATAATACGGATCAATCCACAAAAGCATTTAAAATCATAACATAGAGAATCAAGACAAGCTGTTACATTCTAGAAAAAAACAACTCAACCCACCCTGCCAAGTTTGATTAGTGATGTTTAAAACATTTATTGTCATTAAAGTGCAGGCAAGGATGAGTTCATTACAGCTCCTGTACCCTTGAACCCGTTGCAACGGTTTCCGCCGTCGAGTTTCTTGCCACTCTCAACTCTCACACTGGCTGAGGCCCCCGCGCTTGATGATTCCCACCTATCCATGAGGTTGAGTGGCTCTGCAGTCATGCAGTCGCCGGCGCTGTGCAGAACTTCTCCAAGTGGCCCTCCTATTGGGGATTCCCAAGAGATCGGCACCCAATTGGTTACCTGTCTTTGCTCGTTGGCGACATTGCCTACTCCCAATCCCATTTCGAGCTCCTCAGATGAACTCACGTTTCCCTTTGTGGGGATGGAAATTGAGAGCTGAGTAGTAGTTGTATCTGGTTGCAGAGCAGCGTCCGGCCAGTAGTCGGCAAACTGCCTGAGTGAGTTGTGGGATTTGCTGTCCTGACCCCGACCATGACGACCGTCATTGGATTGCAAGGTGGCGTTGAATTGAGCGTGGATGGCCTTGCTTGTGTTGGTGTTGGTGGAGGAATGGCCTGATTGGGCTTCCACAGGCTTTCTTGAACGGTGGCGCCCTCTGTTCATGTGGCGCTCGCAGTATTTCCCTTCTGCCACCGCCTCCCTCGAGCACCGCCACTTCTTGCCGTCGGTACGCCTGCAGCGCCCCGGCTCCGGATCGCCACTGGTATACCCCAAATGGAGGCCACCCCATCCCACTGCACCAAAAAAATCAGGACAGTTGTTCCAGGTAAACAAAATTTACAAATACTCATAAAACTGAGGAATTCTTTGATGATGAGAATGAGAGTTTGTGTGTGTGTGCAGCACTGTGCAGCAGCATAACTGAAAAGTACACTTAACAGGAATTGGATCTAAGGCCACCAGGGAATAATCCAGTGTAGCAAGCAGCAGACTGAAAAGCTTTCCTGATGGGATTTAGTAAATGACAAGGGATGGGCACATTTGAAGAGATGTATCTGTAGATCAAAGCTTGGTGTTCGAGCTCCATCCACTGGGATGGACTAAAAGCCCCCCTCCCACTCCCACTCCCACTCCCACTCCCACTTTCCGGACCTGTCCAATGAGACCCATAAGTAGAAGTAGTCTTGGCCACTTTGAACCCCCTGAATGGATCATCCTCCTCCTCCTCCTCATTTATAGCCATTTCTTGCTTCAAGAGTGCAGATCCACCCCATTTTTGGGTGTTGTTCTGAGGAGGGTTTCTTGAAGCCAAATCATCAAAGCCCACAAGCCCAAAATCCATAAAGGAACAAAAGGAAGGGGGTGTTGGGAAGACAGGGGGTTGGGGTGTTGAAATACTGAAATGGTGGAAAGGGTCAGTATATTTGGGGACAGAAGATAGGCTTGTTGGCGTTGGAGGAAGTAGTAACTGGTGGTACCATTTTGTTTTTTAAAGAATTTTTTTAGGACAGTGGGAGTGTTTTGGGTGTGCTGGAGATGGAAAAGTGGGGGAGAAACAGTGGGTTATTGTTTACTGTGTTTGATGTTTGTCAAAGGAAAACATAATTGGAGAGAGAAAGGGGGAGAGACGAGTGCTGTCTGAAAGGTTTGTGACAGGAAATACATTGCCTTCATTTGTGGATGCATGCATATCCCATTTAAATGTTTGTAGAAACTACAAAGAGGTTTACAATGAGGACTATACATATACTATACTGTATAAAGTTATATACACAACTAGGTGAAAATTGAATATAGATAAATAGTGATAGGTAAGGGGTATATATAACAATTACTAAAAGAAAAATGGTCATGCTTGACTTGCTTTTGTATTAATAGGTGTAAAGTGAAACTGTCAGAGTAATATCTTGGGGGTTGGAATTACGAATTGGGATATTCTATTCAAGGGTGTTTTCATCTTTCTATATTTTAATCAGGAAAAAAAGGTAAAAACGTCCTTTATCTTTCCAAAAATTTCAAATCCGTCCTTTTTCTATTTTATTACCGATTTAGTCCACTACAAATGCTAATTATGTTCAAATCAGTCCTTTTTTCACTAATTATATTCTAATTGCTGACGTGGCAAGGGTTTTAATTTAAACCTGACACGTGTGCATAATATTAGTCCTTTTTCTTTTATCTTTTGCCAATTCAGTCCTAAACTTTTATTTTGTTCTATTTAGTCCTCTACCCCAATCACTCATTTTTATATTAATTGGCCTCAAACCTTTCAAATTATTTCATTTTAGGCCCAGAACCTTAAATTTTTTATTATTACTAATCCATTTATCAAATAAATGCACAACATACTTCCATAAATAAAATTAAACACCAAACCTCATATATTGGGTTCGACTGCTTTGTTATCGGGTCTTTCAAGTACCGGAATTTTACGGACTCTCTCTAATAACCACTCGACCGCAACCGATTGTTCATTGGTTTTGGTTTCCTTCAGTAACAATCAACAGAATCTTACTTTGCGTCCTACCTTAGGATGTAGCAATATTTAAAAGTAAATGATTTAACTTGAATTTTTGGAAGGTTATGGATACAGGAAGCCTTGGTTTTATTGAAAAATATTAATATTATTAAAAATATTAAAAAATAGCCTGAATTTTATTGTCCACAAAGTATGATTGTGCTGATTGTTGCTGAAGGAAACCAGAACCAATGAACCATCGTTACGGTCGGGTGGTTAGAGAGAGTCCGTAAAATTCGGAACTTCAAAGACCCGGTAACAAGGCGGTCAAACCCAATGTATGAGGTTTGGTATTTAATTTTATTTACGGAAGTATGTTGGGCATTTATTTGATAAATGTATTAGTAATAATAAAAAATTTAAGGTTCTGGGCCTAAAATGAAATAATTTGAAAGGTTTGAGGCCAATTAATATAAAAATGAGTGATTGGGGTAGAGGACTAAATAGAACAAAATAAAAGTTTAGGACTGAATTGGCAAAAGATAAAAGAAAAAGGACTAATATTATGCACACGTGTCAGGTTTAAATTAAAACCCTTGCCACGTCAGCAATTAGAATATAATTAGTGAAAAAAGGACTGATTTGAACATAATTAACATTTGTAGCGGACTAAATCGGTAATAAAATAGAAAAAGGACGGATTTGAAATTTTTGAAAAGATAAAGGACGTTTTTACCTTTTTTTTCCATTGATAATAGTAGTAGTAGTACTTGTTACTTTGCCTGGCATGCGTATAGCTGTTAGCTAAAAACATGTGATATGCAAGTATTAATTCAAATACAAAAATTCAAAATTTGTGATGGATAAATGTCATTTCAGTATTTTTAATTTAAACTACTGAAAGCATGTACGAAAACTCATCACATTTTTAGTGGAGATTTAGGGGTTGATTTTCTTGATTTTATTGGGTTTGTGAGTCGTTAAAGAAGAAAATAAATAAATAAATAAAATTGGAGCATAGAAATGCAATTGAGTGTTGACATTGGGCGATGTTATTTAATCATCATAAATTGTATTGTACGTGTAAAATAAGAAAAGTGTTCAATAAAGCTTGTATGAGCAAACTTCAATGTTTAAAGGTTTTACCGTTTTAACTTTTTTTTTCTTTTCTTCCATTTTTACTTTTATGGGCTACAAAGTGTAAGTGATATGATCATATGAACAAACAATTTGGATGGTTTATACAAGTGGAGACATATTACACGAGTTGAATTACGTTGAATATTAAATTAGTTTAACTCGAAGTTTTAGAAGAATGACTTTTGTTTAAGTGCCTTTAATTAAAGTGGAAGAATCCTGTACACTTAAGGCAATTAACGCTCCAAGATAGCTCCAAGATAGCCACCCTTTCTTTCCAAGATTCTGTCTCCGATCACATCTGATGGGCGATACGGAGATGGCGGATCATGGTGGCCTTCCACCTGATCAGGATACAGAGCCCAGGTCAGCCAAACGTCCAAGGCCACTCTATAGTGAAGCAGTACGTGGGAGAGATGGCTTCATACATATTCCTACCGAGGACCTTTCTTTGGATCTTGCCGGCGACGATGAAGATATAATCGAATCAGAGTATAACGGTATTCCCCGGTTCCAACTATCCCCAGCTTTCAAACGGTCGTTGCTCCGATGCTGGCGCTATGCGGTGGTCTTGAAAGTAGTGGGACGTAATGTTTCATATCGCATCCTCAAAGCTCGGCTTAATGCAATTTGGCCAGCGACTGCATCTCTTTCTCTTATCGACGTGGAGAACGGCTATTACATTGTGAACTTCAAGACTGAGGAGGATTCTCTTCATGCCCTCACCGGTGGGCCTTGGATGGTATCCGGCCAGTACCTCCATGTTCAAGCTTGGGATGAAAAATTCAATCCGACCACTAATTCAATAAGTCTATGGTTGCATGGGTTCGGTTTCCAAGGATCCCGATGCATCTTTATAATCGGCAATATCTTCTTCGGGCAGGATCGGCATTAGGGCAGGTGTTAAGCATTGATTTCAACACGGATGAAATGGCTCGTGGACGCTTCGCTAGATTGGCAGTCAAGATCGATATCGACAAACCCCTTCGTCCGCAAGTCATGCTTGAAGATGAGATTATCAACGTTGAGTACGAAAACTTGAAACTTGTATGTTTTAACTGCGGACGGTACGGGCATGGTACTAACTCTTGTCCGGCTACCAAGAAACCCATTCCAGAGCAGCCCCCGGCAGATCAGCCTCAGCCGGAGTCAGATCCCAACCATCAAGATCGAAGCGGTTTCGGACCCTGGATGCTTGTTCAGCCACGACGGAGACAGCGTAATGTAGCAGGATCTAATCTTCCTCCTCGTGGCCAGACTCGGAATCGTTTTAATTTGTTATCGGATGATCAAGTTATGACTGATGTAGATAATCCTTGTCCGGCTGTTTCAATTGCTCCCCCAGCGCCTATTCACACTTCTGTGTCTCACATTACTCCTACAAGCAATCACATTCCTTTCTCTTCTTCGCTCCCTGATCAATGTTTCAATATTTCCCCATCTTCCCTCCCTCATTCTCCCTCTTCTTCTCGTCCCCCTCAACTGGACAGTCATCCTGTTTCCCCTCATGCAAACCCTAACAGTGGCCATGCTTCTCGATCCCGATCACCCCCCAGTCCTAGGGATAGAAATCTTTCACCCTCATGGTCTCAACAACCGTCCGGGGCTTGGACGAAAGCTATTTCCTCATCTCTCCCCCCGGAACATCATGTAGCGGTGGAAGTTATTGATCCGTCTATGCATTTGACAAAACGTAGTAAGAGTATAGATGGCCCTGTTCGTGGGAGACCCCCGGATTCCTCTAGCAAGGGTCACTCCATTCAGAAAGATGATTATTCTCATATTCCATCTTCAGGACGGGAGCGGGTGGCCAATCGGCCAACCTAGCTTTTTATTCCCTATTATTCCCTATTATTTCTCTGTCCTTAATTTTTTTTTATTATCCTTTCCTGTGTCTTTTAATTTTGCTTGTTTAACGTTCAGGGTGCAGGTTCTCCTTCTTTTCGGAGAGAGTTCTGTGATCTTGCTCTTAGTAAACATATCGATCTTATGGCAATTTTCAAACCTCGCATCAGTGGGATTCAAGCCGATCGATTCATTCGCAGGAGTGGATTTACTCACTCTTTTCGTGTGGAGGCATCTGGTTTTGCTGGAGGTATTTGGGTACTATGGAAGGATACTGTCGATATTAAAATTATTGAATATCACTCGCAATTCATTGATGCATGTTTAACTACTCCTGATGGTGTTCTTTTTATTACCATGGTCTATGCTGCTCCTAATAAGTTTCGCCGTGAATGGCTTCGGCCTGAACTCTTTAGAATCCATACTTCTCGGCATGATCCTTGGTTGATAGGTGGAGATCTTAATTGTCTTGCCTCGTATGATGAGTCTCGAGGGGGTAGCTCCAATGTCTCTTGTGATGAGCTTAGCCTCTGGTTGCAGTCTACTTCTTTCTCTCATATCAGAACTTTTGGTAGTAAGTTTACTTGGGCTAGGGGTTTATTGAGACGCAGGCTTGATAGAATGATTGGTAATACTGCTTGGCATGATAGGTTTCCTCAGTGCACTGTTGAAGTTCTCCCCAGAATCCATTCGGATCACTCTCCTCTCTTTATCAGGATTAATAACTTGCCAGCTCATTTGGATGCTAACAGACACAAATCCTTTAAGTACATGGCTTCTTGGCAAAGTTACCCTAGTTTTAGGGATTTAGTGAAGTCTATTTGGTCTGCTAAGGATTCCCTCCATACCCTTATTAGTAATTTCAGCATAGCAGCCTCCAGATGGAATAATACCACTTTCAAATCCTTGAGCAAGAGGAAAGCTAGGATTAGAGGACGACTCCAGTGCATTGAGCGTGATCCCAACTGGCTTGAGAATGGGTTTTCCAGACGCCTTCATTCCCAGCTGAGTGCGGAGCTTGGTACTATCCTTGAAAAAGAGGAGCTTAATTGGATTCAAAGGAGTACTAGGACTTGGAATATGGCTGGTGATCAGAATACAAGCTTTTATCATGGTTATGTCAAGGCTAGAAAGAGGAAAAACTTGATTTCTATTCTCAAGGATGCTGATGGTAATACTCATACTGATGAGAGTTCAATCCAGGATATGGTGGTCAAATTTTTTCAAGATCTTTATACTAGTAACTTGGCTTTATCTCATGCTCCACCTGTTCCACTTGGTCAGATCACTATGTTATCTACTTCTGAGATTCAAGCACTCAGTGTAGCTCCTACTAAGTGTGAAGTTCTTAAAGCTATTAAAAACATGGCTCCTTTGAAAGCTCCAGGGCCTGATGGTCTTCATGCTAGTTTCTATGTCCAGAATTGGTCCATTGTTGGTGATTCAGTTTTCCATTTTGTCAAGGATTACTTTAGAGGTCAGCTTGATTTGGCATCTATTAATCAGACATCCATTGTTTTGATTCCGAAGGTGGCTAATCCGACCTCAGTTACTCAATTTCGTCCTATAAGCCTTTGTAATGTGGCTTATAAGGTCATTACCAAAGTCCTTGTCAATCGGCTCACTGCCATGCTTCCCAGTTTGATCAGTCAGGGGCAGTCTAGTTTTCTTAAAGGCCGTGTTATTCAAGACAATATCATTCTTTGCCATGAACTCTCTCATTATCTCAGCAAATCCTCAGCCAAGCCTGGTTATATGATCCTCAAACTTGATTTAGAGAAGGCCTATGATAAACTAGAGTGGAGTTTTATTAATGATACTCTCGTTTGTTTTGGTTTTCCCAGTTCTATTATCCATATCATTATGCATTGTATTACTTCTTCATCTATGCAGGTTCTATGGAATGGGAAGCCCTCTTGCCAATTTAAGCCTTCCCGTGGTCTTCGTCAGGGGGATCCTTTATCTCCATACATTTTTATCATGTGCATGGAGAGGCTTGGAGCCATGATCAATCAAGCGGTTGCTGATAAGAGATGGTCACCGCCTCAATGGGATAAAGGAAACCTTAAAATACCTTATATTTTCTTTGCAGATGACATTATGCTTTTTGCCAAAGCTTCTTCTGATCAAGCTATTCATATTAAAGCCATTCTTGATTCCTTTAGCTCCTTATCTGGTCTGGTGGTCAGCAGCTCCAAATCCCGCATTGTGTTTGGCAATGTTGTCAATAGAGAGGATAGACGACAGATTACTAATATCTTTGGTTTCCCCAATGTTCAAACCCTTGGTGTTTATCTTGGTATCCCTATGTCTATTAACAAACTTTCCAATTCTGATTTCAGATTTCTCATTGACAAGCTCAAGTCCAAGCTCAATAGTTGGTTCCATCGTCATCTTAGTCTAGCCGGTAGAACTACCCTTCTCAAAACAGTCCTTCATCCTATTTGCATGTATATCATGCAAGTCATTCGCCTTCCAAGGAAGACTATCCATGACATTGAGAAGATCTGTAGAGACTTCCTTTGGGGCTCCTACAATAATAATCACAAAATTCATCTCATTGCTTGGGATAAGCTTACTACAAAACTTGAGCATGGTGGTCTTGGTATTCGCAACCTCAAAGATCTTAATGATGCTTTATTAATGAAGAGTTGGTGGAGTCTTCTTACTAGAGATACCTTATGAACTAGACTCATGAAGCTGCGCCATGGTTGGAGAGGCCACCGTTTTACTCACCATGTTTCTTCTCTTTCCCAATTTGCTAAGGATCTTAATTCCACCAGCCAGTCCTTCCATTCCATGCTTGGTTGGAAAATTGAGAGTGGTAAGAATACTCTTTTTTGGCAAGATAAGTGGACTCATTGCGATATTCTTTTGCAGGATTTTACTACAAGGCCTTTGTCCCAGGAAGAGTTGGCCAGAACGGTGCATTCCTACTCCTCGGGTTACTTTTGGAATCTCCAGGAGCTCAGACCTCTTCTCACTGATGAAGGACTGGACATCCTCATGCAATGTTCGAACCCTCCAAAGCCGGATCTCTTGGATAGGCCTTAATGGCGTCCAGCTTCAAATGGCATATTTTCCATAGGCAGTACTATGGATAAGCTCAATGCAAGATCATCTGATATCTCACCTGATACCTGGAAGATTGCATGGAAGTGGCCTACCTCCTATCGTGTACGCATGTTTCTCTGGTTAGTTTTGCATAACAAGTTGCTCACGGGGATGGAAAGGCACAAGCGGAATATTTCTCCTGATAACTCATGTTGGAAGTGTGGTGAACCTGAAAGCTGCCTACATGCATTAAGGGACTGCCCTTCTTCAGTTTCAACTTGGACCAGTTTGGGTTTTTCATCCTTGACTAATTTTTGGTCTCTTGATTTGATGGAGTGGATTACTGCTATGCAGTGCACTGAAGTTGGTGAATTCAGAGCCTCCTTGTTTGCTTTTGGGATTTGGCTCATTTGGAAGTCGCGTTGCATGGAGTTCTATGGCACCGAGACGATTCATTGGTCCACGGTTCCATTCACTATTAGAAGATCCACTAGCCAATTTCTTGCTGCCAGAAAGGAGTTCAGATTGTTTGGCCTCAAGACTTGGCATTGTGGTAGGGCTCGTTGGGAGCGACCGCCGGAGAGTTGGACGAAAGCTAACTGTGACGGGAGTATCAAACGGAATTGTAGTTATTCTGGAGGGATACTCCGTGATTCTAATGGGCAGTGGCTTGGAGGTATTCGGGTTAAGGAGCACCTTTCCGACGCTCTTCATGCTGAATTGAAAGCTATTCTTATTACCTTGCAGTTCGCCTGGTCGTCGGGCATTCGCTACGTTGAGTTGGAGTCTGATAGTTTTGAAGCTATCCATCTCATCACTTCTTCTGCTACTGTGCTAGGCCCTTCACTCTTTTGGATTTCACGCATTCGTGATATGCTTGCTTGGGATTGGTCTATCCGCTTGGTTCATATTCCTCGTGCATGCAATATGGCTGCCGATTGTTTCATCAAGGGCCGGCCTTGGATTGGCAATGTGCAACATTTTACCCGTCCTCCCGATTTTGTTATTGATGCTCTTTTTGTTGACCGTTTAGGTATGTATCAAACTCTTCAAGTTTTGCAATAAATGGCCTCGGCCCCCCCTTTTTTCAAAAAAAAAGTGGAAGAATCCTGCATGATAAGAAGCATATTTTCATATATAGAGATCGTGGCCTACTATTTATATGAAGCAATCCCTCCGTCCCACGAAATTTGGCCACTCCACAAAATTTGGCCACTTTCTATTTTTAGATAAATTAAAATAATATATAAGTTTGATTAGAATTGTAATTGTTATCAAATCACATTAAAAGTGTTTACTTTTACTATTCTGCACAAATTTTAATGCACTTTTACTTTTCTACGTAAAGTCCCTAGCATTTCTTTAATTCTTAATATTTCAAAATCGGTATAAATAAAAATTGTATAAAATATATATTATGAAACTAAACGATTAGACGATTCTAACAAGATCACACTTGAATATTTTTCTCTAATTGTATCATTACATAATATTAAGTCAAATTTAAACAATAAACAGTATCAAAATTCATTAGAATCTTAAATACAAAATGCCTACACCACTTTAACTACTAAATCCCACTACCTAAATTACCGTGCCCAAAAGAAAGTGGCCACATTTCGCGGGACGGAGGGAGTAATTTTTACATTTGGCCGAGGTTGGATTTTTATCTATTTTGTACTAATATATTTTTATTTAAATGAAAATATAAGTATTCATGTTATATATTATGGAAAATCAAAATGAGAAAATTGGTAGATAAATTCCTAAATACCAACCGCAATTTTAATGTCGAAACCTATATACTCTTCTATTTGCTACGATTTTCTTCTTAACTAGCCAAAAATCCAACTCTCCATATCCAAAATGAAGTTTAAAAAGGTTATAAAAAATGAAGTTTAAACCAAAAAATTCATCATCACAACTACTAGAGTCATTAGCGACCCAAGCTAATTTTCTCAGTGTTTGTGTGTTTGTGCTCGACTGACTTGGTTCGCGGACAGGGCTTATGTTTGTTTGTTAAGCTTTAGAGCTCGTTTGTAGTGTCCGAGCTCCAAGTGTTCGGTCATTTAAACTCGTTGGTCTAGTTTAAATTAGGGATTTGAGAATCAACAATAAATATATTTATAATTTTTATATATATATATATATATTATTTTACAAAAAATGAAAAAAAAAATAAAAGAAAATAAAGGAATAAATAAATAAAAAGGTGTACGGACACACGCTTGACCTAAAATGTGACTTTTGGTGAATAGCATAGCATTATATAGCATCTTAGGGTACAGAAGCAGCAACTTCAAGGGTTTCGATTTAAACTCACATTTTCTTTCTTTTTCATTTCTTACTAAGTATTTTAAAGTCGCAACTAGTTTACTATTTTTTGCTAAGCCAAAATATGTATTGGACCCCTTCCCAAAATACCATACTTCTTTTAATATCTATTACTATTCGTTTTTAAAAAAAGAAAAAAAAATGCTTTCATTCCATACAGTCAGGGGATTTTGGTTCCCACCAGATACATATAGCTCCCAAATTCAAATCTCATTTCCTGTATATAATAATTAAATATGCATTGGATCGTAATGTTGTCTCTAAATTCATTTAATTTGTATTATGACACATACTCCCTCCCTCTTTGAAAATTGTAACGTTTGGAAATAAGGTACTGTTCACACACAAACTTTGAGTTAAAGTTTTATCACAGTTATTCAAGTTAAAATATAATCAAGTGGGATCTTGTTAGATTCGTTTCGTCGAGTAGATTTTAAATATGTAACTTTTAGAATTTTTTACTTATACCGAACTCAAGTTATTAATGATTGAAAATGTGAATTGAACTGCGTGCACTGTGAATCCGTTTCAATTTTTTAAAAACGGATGGAGTATAAGTTGATGGTCAAGATATTGAAAAGAATAAAAGTGTTAAGTTAAAAGGTGAGGAGGGGAAGAGGAGATAAATGAAGAAAGGAAAAAGGGGCAGAGTGGGAGTGTAAAGATATAAAGGTGTATAATCACATCAAATGTGCATTGGAATCCTAACATCATCACCTAGACACACTACTGTGGATATGTAATGAAATACTCACTCTATTACATTTGAAATGTCCCAAAACTTTTGAATACGCAGTCCAATACATTTATTTAACAGTTAAGCTATAAGGCCAGCAAACAGTTAATATCTTAACATGTAGAGAAATAAAAAATATAAAAAATATTATATTTTAAAACTATACGGTTAGGCGAATCCGACAAGATCAACTTGACTATTTTTTTTTTGTTTATATGATTGTGATAACATCATGTCAAAGTTGATAAATGATCGGTGTTATGTAGTAGGAGTAAATAATTAATGGAATATATAGTATTTTATGCATGTATGTAATAAATAAAAGAGGAGAAAGCAGACAGACAAAAGGATAACAAAACAAAATACTATGGGTTGTAGTATTGAAGTAGTATTAGGCTATTCGCACCCCAGCCCACTGACGGCGACGTGTCAACGCCCCATCGCGTGGTGCCTGTGGGCCTTCACCCAACCCCCATGCATGCTATACCTTATTCCATGTTTTACTACTACTACTACTACTTTTTATTACTACACATTTACAATCAATAATTACTTTATGTAAGTGGTATAGGACTCTATCAATTTAAGTAAAAATTCGGGTTTAAGCCTTTATATATGTTTGTAGAATATTGTCTTCAATGCTCAACTGATCATTGAGGAATTAGTTTTTGGTTCAATAAAGCATGTTGATATCTAGTGTATTAAAATATACTCTCTCTATTTTTATTTAATTCTCCCACTTGACTTTTAGGTGTATATCAGGGTATCTCCATGCTACATTGGACCCAAGATTAATCCTTCGAGTATCTGCAAGGACAATTAAGGGCGCCCCTCCCAAAGCAATTTTTTGCAATTAAGTGTGCCTCTCCCACTTGACTTTGATACTATTAATTATGAAATTTTGATTTAATTTTTTTTATTGTAGTTATATAAGGAAAAAATATAATTAAATAAGATATTGTTAGATTCATTTAATCAAGTAATTTTAGAGTATTAATTTTTTTAATAATTTTTTATTTGTACGCAATTTGAATTATTAATTATTTAAAATGTATTGAATTATGTGAAAAATGAAAAAATAATAGAGTAATTAACTTTAGCAATTTATCAAATTAATCCACAAATCAACACATACTTTACTATTCTATAAGGATGACAATAATATCAAAACATACTATCAAATAACAATAAGTTAGAGGATGAGGAATTGGCTAAATATTGGGGTTTGATTCTGCACCCGACCCCTATTACTCCTCTTTATCTATTTATAATATGTGTGTCATTTGCTTCCACTAACCTTTTTTTGGCCGATGTCTTTGCTAAAAAAAAAATATATATATATATTCCCTCCGTCACGGCTAACGTGTCCTGTTTGATTTTTTTGGCACTGTTCATTATTCAACTTTGACTCGATCTTATTGTAAGTATATATTTGGAAAAAATAGTCGAATTGGGTCTTATTAGAATCGTATAATCATGTAGTTTTAGAATGTATATTTCAAATAATTTTTATTTTACATATTTTGAGATATTAACTGTTTAAAAAATGCATTGGATTGTATGCAAAAGTCAAACAAGACAAGTTAAGTAGGACGGAGAGAGTAATGACAATAAGCTAAATTGAGATAATCAAATTTAAAAGTTTAGACATGATGACGGTTATGTTGCCAATTAAGAAAACGATCAAACACAACATATTCTCATACTTGCGAGGACTACATGCTATTTGCAAATATAAACGGGATCCATAAACATGCATTAGATAGCGGATTTGGAGGACCAAGCAATTGTAAACCGATACCGAATAATCGGACAATGAAGTTCACTACAAATTTGAAGGGGGGTTGGGCCGACGCAGCTCACATGGTTAACTTGGGTGTTCAAATGCCACTCCCAACAACCCACCATGGGGTGATGTGATTCATCCATTGGGAGAGGTTGGGGTGCATGATCTGCATATCTAGCCCGGAGTAGGGGTTATTACATAAAAGTGCCAGATATAGGGCTCACAAGATCAAACGTAGCGTAACGTTCTCTTGGCATAGTTGTAGGCAACATGAGATTTTATATAGGGCTCGTTGAAGCTTCTTTGCATATCGGACCGCATCAAAAGCTTTCTAGAGAAAAGAAAGCAAGTCAAGGGGTAATATAACAACGCCAAGCACTACAAATATTTATGTTTTAGTGACCGAAAAAAATTGGTAAATTTTGTCGCTAAAGAGGTTAGCGATCGAATTTCGTTAGTGACCACCATTTTAGCGAACGAAATTCGTTAGCTACCAAATTCAATTTTTTTTCCTAGTAGTGAAGACGATAAATGGAGATCCATAGAACAACTCAAAAGATAAAAATAATTTTTAAAAAAATAAGGAAAGAAAAAGAAAAAAGAAATGACACATTGTTAATTTCTTCATACTCATTCCAAGTTCAAGTACCATTTGTATAAATAAGAATCTCCCTCCTTTCATGATTTCTCCTGCATATAAATCCATCCCATAATAATAGAACCCTTCTGTACATTTCAATGTAAAATTAATGTAAATATAAATAATGTAATTTGCTCTATTTCTATATTAATTTTTTAATACGACAATATACTGTATAATTTTTTTTTTATTTTTCTTTAAAAAAAATAAAATAAAGTGAGATGTGTGTTGGCTTCCCCATTTCCGACAGGGATGTGTTTGGCAATTGGGACCCCTTTCGCCCTTTCCATTTTCCAGCCTTTTCTACCTCTGTTTTTTTCTTCTTTACCTTTCCATTCTTTCTCCTATCTATCTACTTTTGTCTCCATTATTATGCTCTTATTTATTTCAAGGCATATTTCTACATTTTCTTTTTGTTTTTATTTTTGTACATTGGCATTGGCAAAACATATTTTTAAGAGCTCTATTTCTAATACTATTAATTTTTCTATTAGTCATTTTCTCTTATACACAATTTATTGTATTAGTTGGGAACGTGGATTTGACCAAGTGGTTATGTCTCATAACTTCCAACATTATGATTGGGGGTTCGATTTCCACCCAACCACTGTCCACAGTGGCGAAACCAGAAATTTCAATAAGAGAGGGCCGATTTTCAATAAAAAAATTTCATAAAAAAAAAGCTACCCCAAAACCATATGCAAACTATTTTAAAATATCGTTTAAATAACGTTTTATACAAAATAATAATGCAAACGTAACTTTAAACTGAAGGAGAAGAACGCCCACTATTAATAGGTGGTAACTATAATTTTCGAGATGGAGATGGATAGCAGTTAAAAATTGCTACATTTATTTGTTATTATTGTATTGTTTAAACTTCAAACTCATAGTTTAGAAAATAGTTAGACTTTGAAATTTGATTTGTAATGATGGTGAATTGGTGACGAAACGACAAAAGATATAGTAGAGAGGAAGATGGTACAAACCTAGTATAAGTGAGCTAAGAATTATTGAATAATAAATAATTTTGGGCTTCTTAAAATTTAAAAGAATAAATAATTAACCACGAAATAGTCTATTCTTAACTATATCTAGCATATATAAATATGTACTCCATATATACCCCCTCCGTCCCATGTAAGATGTCCTGATTGACTTTTTGGCACTGTTCATTGTTTAACTTTGACACAATTTTATTGCAAATATATATTTGAAAAAAATAGTCGAATTGGGTCTTATTAGAATCATATAATCATATAGTTTTAGAATATATATTTTACATAATTTTTCGTTATATATTTTGAGATATTAATGATTGAAAATGTGAATTGGATTGAGTACAGAAACCAAACAAGACATGTTAAATGGGACAGAGGGAGTACTATATATCTTGTGACAAAATTTATGGGAGAACCCAAGCCATCCCAATTGATTGAGTAGTTTCGCCCATGACTCTCCATCCCCTTTGAGGTGTCAAAACGGGCCCGCGGGGCAAAATGGGCCGCCCCGCGCGGGCCCCCACTTTTTGCGGGTTTGAACGGGGCGGGCTCTAAATACCTAGGCCCGACCCGCCCCACACGTGCGCCGCGGGTTATGCAGGCCGACCCACGGGCCTTTTAGTAATTTTTAAAAAATTAAATTTTAATATAAAAAAATATAAAAAGGGATATATTTTTTATTGTATAAATTAAAAATGGGAAATAAATATTTATAATTGATATTTAAAATTATAAATAGTTAAAGTGTGTATTTTTGGCATAATTATTTACTTTAATAATGAGTTTGTTGAATAATTCTTTATAAAATTAAAGATTTATTACAATTTTTAATACTAAAGATGTGCATTATATTCTAAAAATATAGTAATGTTGAAGATAAAAAAAATTTATAAGTAATGATTGAGTTGATAAAAATATTGGGTCTGACGGTTGGAGTCTTTAGAAAGTTAAGTTGTTTTGGCATAATATAATTCATTAATTTTATATTTTAAAAATAAGATAACTGACAATAAATTATAAAAATTTACTTACATTTACAAATTTTAATAAATAAATAAAATAACCTAGCTAAAAAATTTAATAAATAAAATAATAAGGAATTTTAAACTTAAAAAAACTAACACTAATAATATAGATAAGAAGATAAATATTATAAAATATGTATTTGTATTACAATTTATAATTTTATAAGTAACCGAAATAATTATTTAAATATATATTTGGTGACTTTGTGGTAGACTTTGAATTAATCAAACAATATTCACTAATATTAAATAAATAGAACAAAGAGTAAAAAAAAACCAAAGCCCACGGGCCGGCCCACCCCACAGCGGGCTCAACCCACAAAAGCCCGCCCCACCCTGGTCGAGCCCGCAAAAGCCCGCATCTAGACGGGCCTAAAAAATTCAAGGCCGGCCCGCATCTTTTTCTGCGGGGCGGGCCAGCCCGACGGGCCCGGCCCAAATTGACAGCTCAAATCCCCTTTATTATTTGTGTGGTTTTACATCCCACACAATTTTATCGATACGTGAATGTTAATGTTAAAAAAAATAATTATATTAGTAGTATACTTTTCGCTCAAATCGAAACCAAAATAATTCATGTCTCATTTATAAATTTCTTTTGGTAAACATTGACAGCTACCTGGGCCAGGTTTTTGTCACGCGTTATTATAATTAAATTCTAGAATTATGAGGACACGTGGCAGAATCGTAGCGGTGGGGGTGGCATAGTGATGGACAAGTTGATTGGATGTAATAAAAGAATATGTGCTGGACATTTGGATTGGGAATTGTTTGGGGAGGTGAAAAAGGTTCATACTTCATACTAGTGTTCATAAATGCATGCATTATTATTACCCATTCCTTTCTTTTATCCCACAACTCCATTTAATAAATTAAACTACCCCTTTGCCTATTTGTCTGCTGCCTACCACAAGTGTTGAATTTTAAAACTAATATATGTATTTTAGAATTTTTTTAATGTTTTTTTTTCCCCTTGAATTTTTATAATATTAGACCGTACCACCTCTTTAATGCACGGTCAAACCACGCTTTAATGACTTGTACATTTTGTGTCAATCTAGTTATGGACATTGGCCCCGTCCATTAATGTGCACGAGATTCTCACTTCCCCTCAATTATGTGTATTTCATCCTTTTTAATGTTTCACCATTTTAATAATTTCAAGAAATCAATATTTTTAATTTAATACTACCAAATACTCCTACTACCGATTACTACCAAATGCTTAATTGTCACCAAGGGTTGGTGGTGTGTTGACAATTGAAATATGACAAAACCTCAAACATTTTGCTTCACCTTATGGCTTATGCTCTTGTATGTTGGAATGCCTCAAAATTTAGTCTTTCAAATTTGGGCTGACATATTGAACCCACTGATTCAGTAGTATTCAATTTACTAAGAATGTGGTAATTAAACATATTGGGGGCCTTGACTCAAAAAAATTTGGATGCAGCGCTCCATCTCTGAAGTCCCCTTCTTTTATGCACCCCTAGGCCCTATATGTTGTTTTTTGGGGTGTTTTGTTCTGTTTTGTTCTATTTTATTTTATTTTTTTTAAAAAAAAACTATTATTGGGCAGCCTGATGTGTGGTATTAATAGAAAGGCCATGGGCTTATCAAAATGGATTTACGCCCAACAACCACAATATTGGTGGCCCAAGAAGGAAGTATAGTACAGTACATTAAAATTCGGAATTTAGGGTTGTAAACGAACCGAATACCATAGAATACCATAGTATTCGCTTTGATTTGATAAGCTTTTCGAATATTATCGAATCGAAACGAATTATTTTATAAGATAATTTAATAATTAATAAAATTAATTTTAATTATTGAACTTAAATATTTAATTCGATTTATAGATCAAATTTAATATTTTAATATTATATATAAATATATTTATATTAATTAGTAAATATAGTCACTAAAATTAATTTGTTAAATTATTTAACAAAATAAATTTATATATTTATATATAATTTAATATAAAATCGAATATCGAATCGAATATTACATTAATTGAATATCAAAATTTCGAATAATTTCGAATCGAATCACTAATCGAATAAAATATGTTTGATTCTTTTACAATCCTAGCGGAGGTTCTTATAAATTAAAATGAGTTACTAATTATTATATACTCCATTATAGTTACAAAATACTAATTTTTTGAAATTTGAGGAAATTTTTTATTAAATTAAATTGCCTAATAATGGAGTACCATAGGGGCGTTATCCCTTATTTCTTTTTAATTTTTTTTGGAGTAGCCATTAAAGGAAAGAGTGGTGAAAGCCCATGACACACAAATTACAAACGGAACAAAAGGTGATAGGAGGCCGGGTGGGGATTCGAATTTCTAATATAGGTTGGGAGTCGGGGGACACCCCTTAATTTGAAGAGTCGAGATAATTAATTACTCCCTCCGTTACTTTTTACTTATCTTTTTAGAGATTAAAGAGTGTTCCACAATAGTCGTCATTTTTAGGTAGTTATATGTAGTTATGCTATATTTTTACTATATTGCCCTTTATCTGTATATATTAAAGCATTAGTGAACAACACATCCTATATTTAATGTGGTGTCTCCATTTCAAATTTCTAATTTTTATAAATTTTTGCATTTTTTAATTTATCAATTTTAGATTTTCACATTTATTTGTTTATTTATTATAGATTTTCAGTTTTTAAAATATATGGAATTCCTACAATATTCACTTTTAAAAATATTTGAAAGTTTTGAAATTTGAAATTTTGCATATCTTATTTTATCTATATTATTTTTCATTTTTTAATTTACTAATTTTAGATTTTTGCATTGATTTATTTATTCATTATAGATTGTAGTCTATCGTGTATAAAATCTATTATTTACTTATAATTCTCACTCAATCATCCTATAATTTCACTATATATTCACTTTTAAAAAGATTTGAAAGATAAAATTTGAAATTTTGCATTTTTTATTTTATCTATGTTGGATTATTTATTTGCATTTATTTTATCTATTTTAGATTTTATTATTTTGCATTTTTTATTTTAATTTATTTATTTTAAATTTTATTGTTGCATTTAGAACTTATTTATAGACCATAGGATTATAACGAGCTTTGCACTGGCAACTAAGAATTGTGTTGCATTTATGTTTCAATATGGTGAACATATTGTAATGCCGGTAATTTGTGTAGGTTTGGTCTCAACTTAGGTTATATTTTTTTTTGATGAATGATGTAATCAAAATGTACATTGAACGTCAGATTTATTTATTCATATTAAAGATATGTTAATGTGTATATGAAAATCTCAATTTTTAGTTTTTAAAAGATATTTAATTTTCCAATTTATATGGAGTTCCCACAATTTTTATTTTTTTAAAAAAAAAGAATTTCAAATTTAAATGGAATTTACAGTGTATATATGGAATTTATATTATTAAAATATACATTAATGAATATATAAAAATATTTGTATATATTAATTAATGTAAACTAATTAATGTATATATAAGCCAGGTTTTCACAAAAATCTGTCACTTCTCTTAAAAGTAATATACAACTATATAGTTGCGAATAGATCCATCAGTAAAGTAAAGAGATAATAACTAAAATAGGCTACGAGAATGAGGTCCCTCCACTTTGGGGCCACGATATTTTGATTTAGGCAAATAGGTCGTTAAAGGATTTTGGGCCTAAATTTAGGCAATTTGGCCGAATTCGGGCTGCGATGGTTTAAAAGTGAATTTTTTTTAATCTACTCCCACTGTCCCATTATTTCTGTCTCAAAACTTTTGGACACTTCATCCAATACATTTGTTTAACATTTTAATATCTTAAAATGATATTAAAATGTACATATGTAAAAATTATGTAAAAAATATATATATATATATACTCTCAAACTACATGATTAGACAAATCTAACAATACCAAATTTGACTATATTTTTTCGTATATAATTACGATTACATTAAGTCAAAGTTGATCAATAAACAGTATTAAAAAGTCAAAATGAGACACTTTGAGTGTGACAGAGGGAATATTTTTAAGAAATACTCCATCCATTTTATAATAAGTGTAACACTAGGAAATGACACAACATTTAAGGTAAGTTAATAAAATTTATTTAGTTTAAGTAATTAAATAAATAAAATAAGTCAAATTTGATTTTATTCCTTTTGAGTTTTATTTTAATGAATATAAAAAATAATAATTTAAGTATAATTATTAAAAATTATTAACCTTCAAAACATTTCAAATATGATAATGTAACACTTATTTCCAAACACTCAAAAAGGGAAAGTATAACACTTAAAAAACGGATGATGTAATTCATTAATCTATATTTTAACAGATTTGTAATTGACGAAAAACAAATATTCAGAAAATTGTGATTGTGAATGATCAAAGTAAGTTCATATTGAAAGGCTAATTGCTGCAAATTCTATAAGTTTGAAATTTTTCTCTAGAATGCCGGTACTTAATGAAGTTTTAACGTCTAAAACGAATAATCTATTGTTACTAGAAGAGACATATTATAATATGGAAAAAATGAAAACGGATCATGCTAATTTATTACCTTTGTTGATTAATGATAAGAAGAATGTTTATAATAATATAGTGACTGTAGTTGATAGTGTTGGGTGTTGATTAATTTTTCTTTACATGGTGGAACTGACAAGATATTTATCGATAATTTATCTAGAAAATATTATGTTTAGCTCTTCATGGTAGATGTAATATTGTGTTGCCTGTAGCATTGAATCGAATAACACCCTTACTCATTCCAGGAGATAGGACTGCATATTCTAAATTTGGTATTCCACTAGATTGTGACGAGAATTCTACCTGCAAAAACCTCACCTCAGAAAGTTATTTAACCTCTCTTCTCATTAAAACAAATCTCAATATTGGGGGTGAAAATTCTTGATTATTAGAATGATTATGAGCCGGTCTGAATTAACCAAATTCTTTATTCGATTTTAGAGGAAAAAATTTCACTCGCAGTTTATTTTGCCATGACTATAAAAAAAAAAGATGTCAACCTTTAAAGAAGGTTACACTCTATTTTCAAAAACCAGTTTTTACCCATATCAATATGTTGCAATATCTCATGTCACTGTAAAGAGGGGACTCGAAGTATTAATAGTAATTAAGATGGATTAACTTATAAGATACTATAATAAATGTTATTTACAATGGAAATTATATATGGCAAAAATTTGCACAATGAATACTTCATGTACGTGATGGTAATTGGTAAAGCTGGTATTAATCTTGAAGATGTACAATTAGATGTGATATTTTCAAATGATAATTTTATAAACTCTACGCTATATTCTATAGCTGCAATTGTTGAGAGTACTTATACAAATATAAACTGCACCACTTCAAAACCAAAAATTTTATATATTAACCCCTACCAATGAGTGTTGTTATAATCAATAATTACATCATGGAACGTATGTCTGCAAATGAAAAAATATATATATATATTAGTTTTAACAATTTTTTTTGAAAAATAATCTGTTTTATTCCCATTAAAAAAAAGTGAGTTTACAACCACCAAAACATCAATGCCTCTCTACTACAAATCAATTAACAATATTTGTCAAAAGGATGAAAGCATAGATAATGTCAATAAATTATTTTCATTTAAATATCTAAACACGATCAATTGTTCTGGATTACTGAATCATTAAATATAGTTGAATGAGGGTTGCATAGTCGTGCTTCTTAGGAATATATATCCATCAAATAAATTATGTAATAGAAGTAGGTTAATAGTAACCAAGATGTGGAATTAGATAGTTGAGTTTAAACTAATTTTCGGGAAACCATGAAACTAAAAAATTCTTGATTAGTAGAATGATTATGAGCCTATTTGATTTAACCAAATTTTTGATTCGATTTGAGATGAGAAAATTCTCACTCACAGTTTATTTTGCTATGATTATAGACAAAAGAAAATTTCAATCTTTAAAGAATGTTGGATTTTATCTTCCAAAACTAATTTTTAGTCATGAACAGTTATGTAGTAATATTTCGTGTCACAAGCAATATGTGGCTAAAAGTATTAATATGCAATGATTAACTCAAGATACTACAAGAATTGTTGTTTACAATGAAATTTATATATGACAGAAAATTTTCAAAATGGATAGTTGATGTAGGTGATGGTAAAACGGGTATTGATTTTGGAGATGTACAATTAGATGTGACATTTTCGGATGATATTCTTATGAACTCTACTGGTGATCCTATAGCGGTAATCTTTTAAAGTACATATACAAATATAAACTGCACCATTTTAAAAGATGGTGTTATACTAGCCTCTATCAATGAGATTTTCACCAATGAAATTTTCAGCAAATTGTTATAAAAATTTTCATATTATGCTTCATACTTATTTTTAAATGTTATTTTATCTTAATTTAAATTTCAAATCAATAAAAATATTATTTTAATAGTTATTTTTATTGATCTGTTATGTTTGTATCGAACAAGCCACATAAGCTAAATAATACGGTATAATATAATTTCTTTGTTAGATTTAAAAATAATTAAATTATATTATCATATACATTATCTTTTGAATATATAAAAAAATCATTACTCAAAATATAATTTATATTATTACTTTATATAATATAAATATATATTATATAAAATATAAAGTTATGCCCGTCGAGTTTCGACGGGTTATTTACTAGTTTTATATAAATACTATTTGTTGGCATTTATTAAGAATGAGTTTAGTTGAAGGATAAAAATATAAATTTATAAGTTAATTAATGCAAATAATTAGTTATTGAAATTGGTTATTGAAATTGAGATGAAATAGACAATTATTTTTTTTAGAAAGAAATATACAACTATTTAGAAATAATGGAATTATTTGTGTAGCATTTATGAGGCGGGGAAAATAATGAAAATTTGAACCGTGACGAATCAACCAGACAACCATCAAATGGAACCAAATTTTTTTGCTTGCAATAAAGTTTAATTTATGAAGAAAAAATCATAGCCTTACATTGTGGACTACGGAAAAATGCTTCCCCTGCTCAGCCAAGGCGCCACCGCTGCCGGAGGCGCGGTTATGTCCGCCACCCACCACTGCTCTCTAAAGTTCGCCCA
Source organism: Hygrophila difformis (assembly GCA_030278955.1). Taxonomy (NCBI): domain Eukaryota; kingdom Viridiplantae; phylum Streptophyta; class Magnoliopsida; order Lamiales; family Acanthaceae; genus Hygrophila; species Hygrophila difformis. The sequence continues at coordinate 65,542,827 of JAOANR010000001.1, forward strand.
GCCAAACTTCCCCTTGTTCTCTCAACGCCGGTCTAAATTGCCCGCCGCTGCCCGACTCAAATCCTTCTCTCCCCCCAGTGCCGCGGAGTCCTCCGGCAGTGCTGCCGCAAAAACGGCTTCATCTCCGTCGTCGGCCTCCGTTCAGGTGGGAGAAGAGGAACCCAGCACTATCGCAGTCGTTGGGGATAAGAATGTTCCCCTTGAAGGTGTTATTCAGTTCGATAAGCCCGATTCTGGCTCTCGCATCGCTAAATGGGGGTAATTTTGTGGTTTTGTTTGTTTTTTGTTTGAATTTACTGCGCAATTAGGTGTTTTCTCCCTAAATTGGATTGGTGTTGCAGTCTCGTTGGTTTACTCGCTGGCGGAGACGTCGCGTCTTTACTTCTTTTCTCTGCAATCGGACGGTTTAGCCATGGATTCCCCGTTTTCGAGTACGAAACATTCAAAACCGCCGATCCTTTTATTGCTGGTACGTGGATTGTTCAATTGGGAAGTTTTTAGCCAGTATTGGTCACAAATTGCGCTTAAGATTATGATTTAGTTTTGTTCAATTGGGTAATTTGAATAATCCCTTTGATTGTGGATTGAGTAAGTGTTTGTTCCTGGATAGGATGGTTCTTGAGTGCATATTTTCTTGGTGGATATGGAGAAGACGGTCAAGGGAAGAATGGCCTGTGGAAGGCTGTTACCGCCGCCGCCAAGTCTTGGTCCTTGGGCATTCCGGTAATTCCCTCGTCGATATTGAGTGATTTAGTACTTTTCTAGTATGTAGTTTATGGCCCTGTTTGGGAATTAGCTGTTAGCTGTTAACTGAGTATGTGAGTAATAATTAGTTAAAATTAGTTATTTGACAATTTCGAGACTAACTTTTTGCCTAGAATAAGCTAAAATTCAAAATGCTGCAATTTGCAGCGGTTTCAAAACGAGCTGATTGAACACTGTTTTAATTTATTTTGCTGATTGGATTTAGCTGTTTTACCAAACAGGGCCATATCCTTTATGTTGCTTCTCCATTTCCCTCAGATGAAAACTGAATTAAATGCTTGCTTCCGATTATTAGACATTTGACAAAACAAGTTCTATTTTATGTGTTTTGCTCTGTCATGGAATATACTTTCCTGAGCATAGAGAGAATTTATTGATAGAACATCAGTTTGTTTAAATTTGGGATCAACTTTTGCAGTACTATTTGATTTGATTAAAATTTTTCATCCATTTGAAACCAAACTTGTAGCATTAATGTCTCTGGGTGGAACAGATATATTTAATGATTTTATAAGCGCTTGGCACACTGCATTAGCTAAAAGAATTTTGCTCATAACTGCAGCTGGGAATACTTATAAGGGCCCTAACGATCGGTCACATGCCACCGACAAATTTCATCTTAGTCACAATGGGCAGCACGGGTGTGTTGCTTATGGGATGGAGAACTCTACTTTTCACCATTTTTCCATCAAATAAGGGCAAGAAGGACGATGTGTACAAGCGCGGCAGCCCTTTTGAACTTTTTGAGGTTAGTTGTTTATCTTTACGTTTTTGGCTTTCGATGATAACAAGTTGATGGCACATTCAAATTCATTTTTTCTCATGAGGGACTCTGTTAGTGCTGGTGGTTAATGTGTGAGGTCATTATTTGTTTTTAGGGATGATATTGATGAGTAGGGGGTTTTGTCCTTGGTGTACTTGGGTTCTGTTTGGTTGTTGTGTGCTTGTAGAATCAAATGCTATTTCCTGATAACAATTCTCATTGATTTTTAAGTTTTACACCGGCTTTGGTTATTCACAACATGGAAGATGTTTGGCTAGATTGTGTGGGTTTGGTTGTTGACATATTTTGCTTTTGGTGAAGTCATATGTCAGTTGTTTGTTTTCCGTCTGTTTTTGTATATATATGATATGATGCACATAATGTTTTAATGCTACGTATGGGGTGACCCTTGCATTTTTATCTGTATATTGAATGAACATTGAATCTGTATCCAGGAGATAAAAATAATATTTACGAAACAGTGCTGGGTGTGTTGAAGTTTTTAAACATCGAAGTTTAGTGTTCAAAATTACCAATTTAGTGCTATGGTGCTCCATTGGACACTCCCAAATATGGAATTTCAAAGACAACCCTTCAACATATTACAGTTGCTGTGCTGTTTCTTAATCAAAGATCACATTTGAATTTGTTGCAGTTGCTTACGTCATTGGTGAGAAGGTGGTGATCCTTTGCAGCTCCATTTTTTGTAGTTCCCTGCTCTACTGTGTACATGTTATTATTATTCCATATGTTGTGATGGGAAATGAAAAGGTTAAAGACAATGAAGGGATGTCCTTAAGAGGATACTTCATTTATGAGAAATATAATTGTCTAAATTTCTGTTGAGCATGTGAGTTTTTTAATCGCCCTCAAATTATTTTGTTTCATGAAGAGGAGCCAACATTTTTCCCCTCGTTAACAAGAAAGTCCGTTTGCAGTGTCAAGATGGAATTATCAAAGAGGGTTTATTCTGGTTTGTCGATTGTCTTGATGCTGCAGCTTCTCTGCTTATATTATGTATACTCTTGTGAATTAAACGAACAATTGCATTCTTATGTATGAAGAACAGAGTATAAAAAATGCTCTTGAAGTATTCACATTTTAGGAACAACAGGGTGGTTGAGATGGGGTTAGGGTTTCATTTTTGTGCATTGTATTTTGTCAATTAAGAATTAATTCATGTGAATTATACTTTTGGAGTTGTACATTTAGTCCTTGTTCGGAACTGAATGGCTCCATGGGAGCAATACACTTGCAGGAGTTCATTTATGTTTTTGCTATGTGTATATACAAGTGTGTGCACCCTGAATTTGTCTTGCAGTACATGAAAATCAGTCTTTTAATTTTCTGTATTATTAAAAGGGTCCTGTAATTTCATTTTCATTTTGGATCATAATATGGGATGGCACAATGTTATAAAAATCGTTTAATATGCAGTGGTACTGGTAATTGGTAAAGGGGTAAAGGCAGAGAGGGGCCATTTTTTTTATTTATTTATTTTTATTTTTATCTGAAACATTACTACTGTTAGAAACATGATGGATATGAGGTTCCAACCCGAAACCAATTGGTAATCGGTAAAGAGACTCGGATCTATTTAAACTGGTGGCATTCAAATATATAAACAACGTGAGACATTAGAACACCCTCCCAAGATATCCAAATTCTTACCCCAAGGCTCTGAAATTATGTTAGAAAGATGATGAATACGAGGTTCCAATCCAAAACTAATTAGTAATAGATGGAATGGCCAAGTTCATATAACTGTGAGGCATCCCAACATATAAGCATGGGACGTTGTAACAACTACATAACATGGTTAACTATTTTGAAATTAATCCTATGTTAGAGATGGGCAAAGAATCTATTGTGACTGAGACCACACGGTGACGCTTAGATTGCACCCCTTGAATCATAATTGCTGTTGTCTGCCCTGGCAAGTGAGAAGTGAGAAAGACAGATGTATGAACCAATTAATTCAGTGTCACACCATTGGCCTCTCCTTTTTTTCTGCATCAGTTTAGGCTGTCTCTGATGACTAACACAAGTTTGTTTTGAAAAATGACTTCTGTTTCGAATGGTGTCCGAATTTGTTTATCAACAAATCCTTCTTTTCAAACTCGAAATGAGCACAACGAATACAGAGCCTGGATGGGGCATGAGATGGGTGTGAGACAAACAGCTTTGGAAGTAGTAAAGTGGCTCAATAATTTTACAGTTATTTTTGTTGTGCCATTCATGAGATTTTGTGTCGGATTTTGTGTGTCTCCTTTGCTCAGACAGCCACCTATCTGTCTCGTGAAACTTCAGTTTCCCTCATTTACTACTGTACCTTCCCATTCATTTAATTTTCTCTAGGCATTACTCAATGCCTTTCGTGTCATTTAGTGGCCGTTTGGATAAGGATATGAAACTGATTATCTGATTATTGCGTTTTCAAAACGCAAATAATCAGATTTGCAGCACCATTTTTTAACGGTTAAACTGATTATTTGCGTTTTTAAAATGCAATAATCAGATAATTTATTTTCTTACCCCTTATCCAAACACCCCTTAGTGACCCTGTCTCTGAATTCTGCTCGAAATTGTGCAAAGACAACTCGGAGCTAACAAATAATGTAGTAGTAGTACTACTTTTTTGGACAATGTCAATAAACTTTTTATTTTTATTTTTACATGAAGTTAATACAAATGCAAATTCAAGAATGACGATGCTTATCAATAGTGCTGCTGTTTTACTTTTTTTTTTTTTTTTTTCCCTTTAAGATTCATGGCAATCCTCTATAAATAGTATTCTGTACTTTCATGAATGCACCAAAGAACTAAAAATGCCACCCTCAATCAGTTCAGCCTAAAAATAACAAAAAAAGAACCAAACTTTTCCAATGACCATGAGTTGTTTACATAATTAATACTAGTTAGTTCAGTGGAAAAAAGAATAGTTCAGTAGAAGAGAACATAAGGTTCGTATCTAAAACAAATTGGTTACTTATCTAAAAACTAAGACCCCGTCTAGGACCTACTAATGTCGGTATCATCAGTGGCAAACATATATATATATATACTAGGATTCGTCCTGTGGCGCGCGCTACGCTGCGCGCGCCGGTGAGGAAAAAATCTACTATTATAAAAAAACTCTTGCCCTTATCTACAGTAACTCCTTACAAAATGGCTTATGAACAGTAATTCCTCTCACAAGATCGGCTTATGAACAGTGATACTTGCCTTCTCTCACAAAATCGGCTTGGCTCATGAAAGTGAAAGAAAAATCCATTTTAAGCAAAAAAATCCTTATCTAACCCATTCCTTTCTCCTTTCTCAATGAGATTCAAATTTTGAAATCATTTGAAAAATATTCCCACACTACACTCCTCTCATTTCTCTTCTGCATAGAAATCAGATAGAGTGTAGATCTAGAAGGCTCGGCTCTCATTGGAATTTCTCTGCTTGATTGGAATCAGATAGAGTAGATTTAGAAAGCATAGGAACAATGGGACGGCAGTCATCACCACTCTAAGGTCACCGTCGCCGCTGCCGCTTCCTTTTCCAGAGTGCGATGACCATCCTGCTGCTGATTCTCCAAGCCCAGTGCCGCCGCTCCAAGCCGAATCATACATCGCTCGATTTTCTCAGGAATGTCAGATCTGGGAAGATTTATCTCAAATGTGGAAATGCTGAAAGAGAACGAGGTAAGGATGCAAATATTCTCTCCTATCGTTCAAATCTCATCAGAATCGTTCAAATGGCTGGAATGTGTTTTTTCGTTTCTGAAATCGCTACTTCCATTTGAGTTTAGAACTTACAAAACTCTCAAATTTGAGAAAAAGATCTCCCCGACTGGGTGACTGTGTAAAAAGATCTAACCGGCGACTGTGTGAGTGTATGATTCACTGATATGAGTATATATTTGAATGGAGATATGCATTTGCGGCTTGATAATCTCATGATATCCCGTTACTCTTATGGTTTCATTTGTTTGAATTATTCACTATGTTTTTGTTGAAGATGTGATTGAAAGAATTAATGTATTGAGGGGTTGAGGACTGGATTCATTGTATTCTGAGCTGATTATTGCCTGGGAGTGTTTTTCTATTTCCAGTTATTTTTGAGGAATTTTTTAGTTTAGTATCTATAACAATGGATTCGTGTGGCATGACCTATGCAAAACTGATTTGATCATTCCTGTTAATGGGAATGAGTATATTCTCAAGATTTAGTGCTTTATGCAACTACAGATATATGCAAATTCTCTTTGCAGACTTTATTTGATCCTCTATTATTGTCTGGCTACTTTTATTTCTTTCATGTTTCCTATTCTATTTTTCTTTTGTTCGATTCTTTTCCATTTTTGTTGATATGAGTAATGCATATTAAATTTATAGTTTTGCTTTTGTGTAGGAATAATAATGGATCGGTGTCAACAGTAGGGATGAAGAGCTACATGGATAATGCGGCTCTGAGCAAGCGCCACGCAATTTCTCCTCTATTTGGATTGCAAGAGTTATATAATTCCATTGATTTCAGCGGAAGAGGCTTTGTACTTTCTTGCCAGGGGTAATGTTACGTTTTTTGTTCTTAACAATGAGATCACCCTGCTTTGGCATTCTTTTTAGGTATATAAACTCATGTCAGGGGGTTGTTTTTCCTGTCAAAAAGAGAAAAATCATGCCATATAAACTCCCATTTTCTGCTCATGGCTCAAGCGCAGGCCACTGCCAATCAATTGGGGAGGGGAATTTTGCGGCACTTTTTTTTTTTTTTTTTAAAATCTTTGGAGCACATGTTCAGTATCACTTTAGTATATTTTTCTGTTGGTTTGATTGGTAGTACAATTTCTAATAAGTTAGGACACCTCAAGGTTTACATTTTACTATGGTTGTTTATATCAATACTGCATGAATGTTTGTTCCTCTTCTTTATTTGGTCCAAATCTTGCAAGTTTTTGGTTATTTCATCAACTCAATCTTATAATACTGGCTAATAGATAATCCATTGAATTATCTTTTGTTTGGTTCTCTAAATAATAACATTACTTTCTTATATACTGAGTAATAAATAGCCAAAGGTGTATCTACGTTCTTTATGTGCATCCTGCATCTTTATTGCTCTTTGGATATATATTGGATTAAGTTTTTATCTTGGTATGATTACTGTGTTTGTTGAGGACCTTCAGAATAAGTATTTGAATGCATAATAAACTTGATTTTGGACCTGATCAATGGATGACTTCCATTTTTGTAACATTGATTTTAGATCGTTTACACTTTACATTTTGGATCTTTCCTCCCACCAGGTATAGGACATATACTATGAATTTTGAATTCATGATTTTCTCATTGGGGTATTAATATTTTTAATATAGTATGGTGGAGTTAAACACAAAAAGGCAAAGTGTAAAGAAATTGGCTGAAGAGCTTGACAACTATCACGTGTAAGAGATAATGTTGATTGGTTAGTGCATGGATTGTATTTCTATAAAATTTGGATGTTAAGGTTAACTGTTGACTATTCTATCTGTTTCTCTTACCAGCCGGATAGCAGAGTATTGTTGTGTTTACAAGTTGACACTGAATGGTATGATCTTTTCATCGAAATTTGTCATTTTGTGAATAATTGTGATGATTGTTTGGTAAGTGCATTTAAAATTGGGCTTGACTTCCTGTTTAGAATATAGATTCCATCCATCTATTTTATTTGGGATCTGGAAAATATAGGAAATAGTTGTAGAACTTGAAATTGATCTTAGATTTAATATAGGCTTGATTGTCTTATTTGTGGAACCTTAACTGAATTTGGCCTACGTGCATCTAAAATGTTGTCAATCCTACTCATTTGTACGCAGTAGCCATATCTCTTAACTGTTTACATTTGTACGCAGCAGCAACTGACTCCATTCAGTAGCAACTTTGGAGTAAGGTTGATAGTTCCAGCTTATTCAGATTTCAGACCTTCAGCCAATGTTGTCAATTTTAATGTGGATGATATCATCTGCAACTTGAAAGTGTTTAAGGATTAGCTTGATATTCTCAGCCTGCACAGCCCCAGGTAATATAATTACTAACCAGCTATTTCACATCCATATAGTTATGAGATTTACATTTAACATGGGCATTACTTTGCTGATGTTTTACATGGTGAAGGAAGTAACAACCTCCCTCTGGTGGAATATTTATATTGTAATGAATGTCTTGGTTAATCAGAAGTTCATTCGGTTTCGATGGTGCAATAGTTTCTTCGATTATACTTACCAAACTCCCGCCCAATGGGCGGGGTAATACTAGTGTTATGGAAAACGGTAAGGAGACATTCAAATCTAAAACAAAAGCAAAATTAAGATAATTGTGAAATCTGGTTATAAGATTCAACTTGTAATCAAGATATTTCAAGAAAATTTAGTAAGTTCAGATATGCAATAAATAAAGTATAAACATATTCTTATAAGCGAAGAAGTAAAAATTATATCCAACAGAGACCTGAAGGTATGTATCGTGTGATTTATCAAGTGGAGTCCATATATACATGCTCATCAGAGCTAATCAGACGAATCAAAACCTGTTCAGAAAGAAACGTATCAAAATTTTGAAACCCAAATAATTTAAAAACACAATTAGATGAGATGGGAAATTGAGCACTATACCTCCATAATAGAGGTAATTCCAATAAGATAGACCAGCCTGCCAATAATTCTTTGATGTGCCTAAGCAAACATAAAATAAGACATAACTTCATGGGATTCATAAATGCTGAACAATTTAGGATAGCAGGTTTACACACTAAACAAATTGTTTTTTCAATTAAAAAATTAGCTTTTAAAGCAAACCAGCAGCATATTTAAAATTGACTCCGTCATAAGTATGTAGTTTACATTTTTTGCAATAGCATGAGCTTTAAAGTAACTATAAAAGCACATATTTGAGAAGGGAAAAAACATCAGCATCTTACCTTGATAAGCAATAGTACGAGGCATGAAGTCCCTTTTGAGAATAATGATGAGATGTTGAAGAAGCAGCATCTTCTTCAAGAACTGAAATAAGAAGGTCAATCAAAAAAGAAGAGAAACTAAGCATAAGCCTGTGAAGACACACTGCAAATTATCTAAAAAGGCTAATTTATCAAAGTTCAAAGTGAATATTAAATCAAACAAAACTTATAATAAATCAAACAGAACTGATAACAAAATCTAAAGAATCGTGGTTTAGACGAGCCATTTGATTCTTCCAGTTATGTTGCAGAAAAATCATTGCTAAAACTATGGATGGTTCAAAACAAATAGTATCTGCAAAAAAAAAAAAAAAAAAGAGTCAAATTTTTTACCTTCCATCCAGCGCCTATAAGCTACAAAAGATTACATCCAAACCCAGTCTAATATGTCATGCATTGAAGTCCACTGACTAAAAATAAGAACAATACTACCATAACGGTTTAGTGCAGGGAGAAGTCCAGCCATTGGCCTGCATATGCAAAAGAAGTTATAGTAATTATTGAAAGAAAACATAATGAAGATGCCCTTATTTGACAATTGGATTATCATAATAAAATACAGAGAGAATAAAGGACACTGAAATTACTTGACATCTCCCTGAAAAAATTGCGTGTTCATCAGAAAGCATTCCTTTAACACCAGATTCTCCATAGTAAAGCAGAAGCTGTATTAGTGAGTAAAGTGCATTTCAGAATACATATCAACTTAGCAAGGCAGAAAATATAAATCAATTAACCTAAGAACAGAATTCCAGGTAGAACAGAATTCATATTAAGTCGCACAAGAAACAATAAAACATTACAATTAGAAAACGACCAAGTACAATACCTTAGAACCCCAGTATAGAATTAACCTCACGTTATGATCAATTACCCACAAGAGACAGCATGAGCATCAAATGATAAGACAAGGCTCCAATTGCAAATGACCACCGCGCATTAATAACTGGCGAAATCCACAGACATAAATCAGAAACCACAGTCCGACCAAGCACAAGAAATCTAACAGGAGAAATAGATGAACCAAGCTACTAATGCAATATCCAAGTTGCATAGAAAAATTGTAATTCTTAGAGATGATAATATTAATACCGAATCATTGTTATTAGCTATTTATTATGTTCCTAAACGCATTGAATACTACACTGCTGCAAAACGTAGAACCATGGAACTAAATCAGAATTTCAAAAGCACAATCGACCAAACCAATTAAATGTGAACAACTGTAATGAAGGAAACAGAAAACCATAGAAACTGAGATGAAAGCAACACTTAAGTTCGCAAACAAGAGCCAGGAACAAACCTATAATCCTCAAATTTTTGCAAATGGGTTGTGTGATGTAGGTATAGGATTGCAATTGAAATGTTACGCATGTAGTTTTTTGCATTTCTCCTGCTTCAAACTAGTTGTGGGTGTAGTAGCACTATACTTGTTCACAAGACAGATGAAAAGACACCTGGAAGAAAGGGCAAATAATAAGAAAACGTAACACTTGTAAACCCAAACACAATACGATCCATCATGTTCAATCAGCAACATAAGAACATGAGCATAGAGTTCATTCATAAAAGCCTAATACCTTCAGTCCACCAAAAGCTGCAAGAAGGATTCTCATCCCACTATGAAACAAATAACTGAAATCCTGATTTCACTATCTATCTGCCAACAAAGCAACAATATTTTATTTTCAATTTGTTTATATTTATGTACAAAATTATTCTATGCAGCCAACTGTTGAAGTATCCATAAGCTAAGTAGGTGCAATGTCAACCAAGGCCTAATGGTATAAAAGTTATAAAGAGCAATTCAAAGGATTTAACAAGTAAGTCTCAAGCACAAGGCAACAACGAGGTTGAAAGAGAGAGGACTTGAATGGAAAAGTTCATTGACATTTAGCAATGTATGGTAAAAGAGGACTCACAAGTACAAAGATCCAATTGAGACGACAATTTGGAGCAACACTAGATAATGGTGAACCCACAAGTAACTTGAATCATATAATGTTATAATAGAAGCCCACAGTTGTCTGGAAGCAAATCAGACCTGCAAAAAAATAATAGCCGCTGAAATAAAGCAAGATGAAACATCACGATATTTAACATTACACTTAAAATTACTCACATAAAGGGGGGCAAGGGTATTGCATTGGAAGTAGTCTGTAAGACTTGATGCACGTAAAAGTATTTGATAAGCTAGAACACTTGTTTCTTGAACAATCGGTAAGGAGTTTTTGAAGAAATGTGTGTGCTTGTTGAGCGTTTCCCATGAATTTGTTGCTTTAATTAGAAGCATTGACATAAATAAAGAGCAAATGGTGATTAGAGTTTTCGAAATATGCAATTTAGAAATGAACAGTCAAAAGTGAAGCTCACCAAAAGAAAGCAGTTACACCTAAAGTTACTGACTGAAAGGGGTAAAAGCTGATTGCATTGTGATTACTTTGCAAGACCTGCTGCACGTAACAGTTCTTGATAAACGATATTTCGTGTCCACTCCACAACAACACTTTCTTTTTTGACCATTTCCTCCGTTGGTCGAATTGTTATATGTAGACTGTCAAAGGATCTTGCACGAGACAAAGCAACATATAATTGCCCATGCATGAAAACAGGTTCCTTAATGAACACGCCAACGTGATGTAATGTTTGGCCTTGTGATTTATTTATTGTCATTGCAAAACACAATTTCACGGGGAACTGAATTCGAGTAAATTCAATAGATGTTTTATTTGTTTCTTTTGGTTGTAATGGTATTCTAGGTATAAAGCATGTTGTTCCGGAGCAGGGGCCGGTAATGATTTCAGCTTCAAGAAGGTTATGTGACATGCGCTTACAGATGAGTCTAGTTCCATTTGATAGACCGTTTGATGGAGCTAGGTTACGCAACAACATTATTGGAACACCTTTCTTTAGAGAAAGTATGTGAGGCGGCATGCCATTAGGAGTTATTGTACAAAGCAAATCTTCGTAATGAGCTTGTTGACTTGGATCTTTTGTTTTATTCCTTGAAATAGATGTCATTATCTCGCCAGGAATTTGATCTAAGATAATATTATTAATGTGGTCAACAATTTCGTTGGTGGTTGTAAGAATTGATCGTGATACGAAATCTTGAGTAGAAGGTAATTGCAGTACATCAGGGGGATATATTTTATGAATTAATGTAGCAATGTGTTCATCCTGAAATGGTATTAAATTATTGCGAGGAATCCTGACTTCACCATCAGCTGAGTTTGGACATGTATTGTTCCCAATGCCATCAAGGAATGCTGCAAAAGCGGGATCATTTTCAGCACGCATATTTCTTTTAAGATGGAATTTTTCAGCATTACGAAATAAATTTGAGGATACAACACTTGCTTGAATGTAAATGTCTTTTGTAGCATTTGGTATGACCGGTGTAATTTGTCTAAAATCACCACCAAATATGACAACTTTTCCACCGAAAGGTTCTGTAATATCAGTGATATCCTTTAAAGTGTAGTCCAATGCCTCAATAAGCTCTTTGCGTGACATAGAAATTTCATCCCAAATAATCAATGAGAGTTCTTTCAAATGTACTGCTAGGTTTGATTGTTTTGATATACTACAAGATTTATGTTCAAGTATATCTAATGGTAATTTAAATTTTGAATGCGTTGTTTGTCCATTTGGTAGTAAAGAAGCTGCAACGCCAGACGATGCTACAGGAGCTGACACGAGATTCAATTTGTGTGCATAACCAAGAATAGTATTATATAAATATGTTTTACCCGTGCCAGCTGGACCATCAATGAAACATACAAAAGGTAATCGTTTTTCTAATTTTTCTGCAACAATTTGGAAAATTTGATACTGCTCTTCATTCAATGTATTTGGTAGCGGAAGGCTATCGTATAATGAAGAATTTGTTGAAGGGCTCTGTTCAAAAATGTTCTCATTTGTATTTGACTGTGCATCATTATTTATTTTAATTCCAAAATCAACTAAAGTGTTTCCAACTACTAAAAGATGTCTGTTGACATTAACAGCAGCTTGTATTTCGATAGATACGCTAGTAGGATTAGTAGAAGATGGCACAATAGCAGCACAGAATTCATAGAATTCAGTCCACAATTTTTGAGGTTCGGCAGGATTACAAAACATAAGGATTGTTGCAAAGAGTTGTGAAAAAGAATTTGGAAGCTGAAAGTGCGATGCTTCAGTTAAGCAATCAATGATGGCTGTGTCACTTTCCAACAAACCTAGGGCAACACATGCTGCTCGAAAAGTTTCACATCGTATGCCATTAACAGTAGCAATGTCATCGAATGATGTCGGTGCTCGACGGTGTTGTAAAAGTAGGCGTAAATAATATCTTTCGTTTTCATTTGGTCGTGCAGTGACAATACGGCCAACTACAATTCCATTCTTTCTTGGATACCATTCTTTGTTCCTTGAATCCCATACGAAATGTTCTGGGAAATCTTTATATAAAAGGTTTTTCTCTTTAGCAATACTATTGTGGTTATTCATGCGAAAAAAATCTGTAAGCATAGTACGTTGTGCTTGACTGTTTTCTAGAATTGTTTCAATAGGAGCAGTTGTACAGAAAGATGTGTACTGAAAATTTGGTAAGTGTAACTGAAGTGCTATAACAGCAGGGCGCATGTGATTCATGAGAAACCCAAAAATACGCCACGATGCCTCTGGGGGAGCAACCCAACGGCCTGTTTGGAATGCAGTAATTTCATCAATTTTTTGTTGACGTTCACCAGAGTCACGTACTGAAAAGGCAATACGGTCATGACCTTTATATACATATTTATACAAATACTTGACTAATTTAATTGTAGAACAAATTTCAACATTGATATGGCAATCAAATTTGGCTAGCAAGTATGGGTTGTAAGGCACGATCCATCTGTTATCTAATAAACGGTTTCGAGAAAACACAACTGAGCCGTTATTTCGCCTACGATATAAAGGATAGCCATTGGGAGCATGTGTTGTAAGATCATTGAATTCTTTAGGGTAATGATTTTTACATTTCCCATCCCGCATACAAGCATTGGTTGGATTGTCTGTTCCACAAGGGCCATGAAGCATATGTTTTGTAACCAAACTGTGCAAATACTTTTCTGTAGTAGGATCAGGAAGTTCAGCAGAGATGAAACTGTCATATTGTGATGGATCATCCATTTTATCTTCGGGATACATGATTAATAGCATATGGACATGCGGCAAGCCCCTTTTTTGGAATTCCACCACGTATGAGTAAGCACAAACATGGCCTAATAAATGTTCCTTCAAAAGCTCATCCTGAAGCTCTTGCAGTTTCATACGGAAGATTCGTGCAGTCAAGTCAGGCCGGTTAGTGCAATTATCATTTCCAGAAAGATATTGTGCAATTTCAATCCACTGCGGATTACATGTCATAGTAATGAAGAAATCGGGTTTTCCGAACTTTTGAACAAGAGCCATAGCATCCATATAACGTCGATGCATATCACGAGGTCCGCCGATAAAAGAGGAGGGCAAAACAATTGGTTTTCCAATCTGATTTGGATCATCTAATCCTTGTAAATTAAAAGCATCTTCAATTCCTTGCATGGTTTCAATTCTTTGTTTTTTTTTATTTTGTTCTGATCTGTAAAAGTCCAAGCGTTGCGTTTCTATTTTGATATATTGATCAACAACATATTGTTGAAATAAACGGCCGGTGTTGAGTAAGATGTTTGGCAAAGATGGTCGAATCTGGAGCCGATAGGAATAGTACTCCCGAATAGAGACATGGCTTTTGTCCATCCGCCTTTGTTTTTTTGGGGGCGCTGGAGGGAGGGATGAAAAGAACTCATTAAAGAAAGAACATAAATGCACCAGAAATAATAAAATAAAGGTGTTTAAAGAACATACCTGCTTGGCCTGTTTCAAGAGATGGATCATTTAGACTGGCAAAGAAATTTTCAGCCGTTTCAGTTGTAACACCAGCACGTGCATTACGTTTTTGCTTAATTATGTCAGGTTGCCAACCTGGCTGTCCAGATGCATGGATTAAAGGGTACTGAAGGGGATCATATGCAAAAGAGTAATAAGATACTTTCTTGGGTGCTCCATTGAAGGGGTAAACTTGTATATCTCGAATTAAGTCAGCATCAGTTGATTGTCCATCTTGCCATATAACAGAAATATCATCAACAGTAGGAAGGTTATAGACTCGTTTGTCCAAGTAGTTAGATGTTTTTAAAAAGATTTTATATTCATTCAAACATGGGATATCATGAAGTTGGCGAAAGAATCTTGCATAAGGATTTGCTGCTGTAATATTTATGAGCAAACCAACAAGATCTTTGTTTAAGTCTGGATAGTTATGCATTCGTCTTTCAAGTTCAATTCCAGCATCATGAAAATAAAGTTGAAGATTTCGGGCCTTGTCTGTAGTTGGGAATAAGGAATTAATGAAGTGGTGCATCATCCCATTTACACGGAATACATACACGTTTTGTTCATTACGTTGCATAGCGACATCATAGTCGACTCCCAATGTAGAGAAAGCAAATGAATTGTTGTATGTGCGGATATATGCAAGAAAATGATCTGATAATGCATGTCTGTGAAGGAAAAGGTCTTGAAGAATAGGAGGTGCAAGTAATGGATCCAAAGCGAATGTCCCAAACGCACAACAGAATCCTTTGGACTCACCGTAGAATATTAAAGCGTTGCAATCATTGCAAACAGAGGGAAGCGGAGCTTCCCAAGGAGCATTGCTAATATTGTGTCTACGCACCTGTGGTACATTTGAAGTACAAGCATGACGTTGGGCTGCATGAGTACGACGTGCAGAAATACGTTGTTCAAGAGTACACCGTGGAAGAGGGCTGCTTTCATCGTGGGTTGCATTCTAAATCGGAAACCATTTAAGCAATATCCAGAAAATAAACACAATTAATAAGAAGCAATGCATTGTAATCAAAGCAAAAAGACGAAAGCAAAGCTTCTGAAGGAGCATTGCTATTATTGTCTCTGCATACCTGTGGTTCATTAGATATACACGCACGGCGCTCGGCTGCATGATTGCGACGTGCATTAATACGCTGTTGAAGAGTAGACCGTGGTATGGGATTTGATTCGACGTGCTGTGAATCCTAAACAAAAAACCATTTCAATAACATCGATAAAATTAAAATGATTAATAAGAAACTTAGAATAAATGTAAATGGGTTCATACAAATTAAAGATATACAATTAATAAGAAACCAACGAGAAATAGAAATTTGTTTATACAACTTCAAATTATGAAGAAATAAGTTAGCAAACCTGTTGCCTAAGTAACTGACGAAGCCGAGCACTCCTACGAGGAGGTTGTGGATTGGATATTTCATTTCCTTGCATAGCTTGACCTTGGTAGGGCTGTAAATGCCATGAAAAACACATGTTTGTAAACAAGCAAATCTCTGGAGTAAATAAAAAAGGCATTACCCTGACGCTACTTGTAAACACATTATCTCTACTTCTACTGTTTTAGGCAAATTCAAAAGTGGAATTAAAAGACTGAAAGTAATTGTCTATCACAATAGGAAACTTCAAATTGCCAACTTTTAATTTTAAGAGCAAGCCACATAGGTTGCAATATAATTTATATTGCAACACAATAAACATTTCTTAACCTCCATACCCATCGTATGCCATTAACTTTCGAATTATAATTATATGTTTTAACTGTGCCTATTTTGCAAAAAAAGCACGACGCCCATAATATGAATTCAATAATTCAAAGACAGGAACTTTGATATCTTAAAATCCATATCCATGAAAAATGTTAGTGCCATGGATCGAGGATTGGATACGATTTACAAACAAGAACAAGATGAAATCAAAGATAAAAGTATAGGTGAGATTACCTCATTGGATACTCAATATTGGATTTACTAACACATAAGTGTTCATCAATCCCTCAACCGATATCCTCAAGGTGTCGATACGATTGAGCACACCTCAAATACTCAAAAGGAATCCAACCTTGGTGGAAGAATTCATATGACCTTTCAAACAAAGAAAATACACTCTCCAAGTGTTCATCATTTTATTCATTTCAAAAGGTTAATGGCAAAGTGTTGGGAATGGCCTATTTATAGGCATTCCAAAATACAAGCAATTAAACAACTAGCAACAAAGATTAAACAATCCTAGGAAATAAAACAAGTGTTGAAATAATAGTAACTACGACGCTAGACAAAGTGAAAGACGACGCTGAGCAGCATGAAGGACGACGCTGTGCAAAAAGAAGGATGACGCTGAGCAACTGAAGGACGACGCTGAGCTCTCGGCGATGCTACGACGCTGAACCCTCGGCGACAGGACGATGCTGAACTCTCGAGCGTGATGGAGCTTGACGTCGTAGGATGGGATAGAGGATAGCGTAGTTGGCGTCATAGTCGATGGGAGCTTCTGCCGGAGCCTTCTTCCGATGGGGACGATGGGTGCTGGCAGTGGTGGAGGGTGGTCGGAGACGGACCAAGGCATGGCAGAGGTTGCTGGAGGTCGTCTGGAGTTCGGACATGGTGACCGGAGTCGAAGAATGCTTTGCCGGAGAAGATAGCGGCGAATCAGGGTTTTCCTCTTTGCCGTAGCTTCGCTTTTCGGGGTGGCCGGAATAATGAAGATGGTGATCGGAGGCATGGCCGAGGTCTGTCCGTAAGTTCCAATAGTGAAGAGGGAAGCGCGCATCCTGGCCGGCATAGGGATAATAATTCTGGGGTTTTGTCCACCGAGGTCGGTGACCGGAGAGGGCGCTTGCGATGGGTCGGAGAAGCTAGTCGATAGCCCGGGGCTGTCCGTGGTTCCATTGAAGGCCGGAGGAGACTGTTGATGGCGATGCTCGCCGGAGATGGGGGCAGCTCGTTGGCATCGACGAAGGACATCGGAGAGGGAGAGCTGCTGCCGGTTTGGGATGATGGAGACAACGGAAATGATGGAGGTGATGGAAGGGATGACGAGGTCGCCGGCGATGAAGATACAACTCTGAGGGACGGAGATGATCCAGTTGCAGGAGTTGCCTTGTCGACGTTGGTGGCTGGCCGGAGCTCGAGGCGACGCCGAGAAGATGATCGGAGCCAGCCCTTGGAATCGACATGGGCGTGGGCTGGAGCGGCATCCGTCTGGGCTGAATAGTGGTGGGCCGGTTCTGCATGGGAATGGGCCGGCTACAGCTTGGGCTATGTGAAGGAGAATTGGGCTTGTGAGATTTTCTGTTGGGTCATGGAATGGGCTGCACGAGGAGATGGCTCGGCCCATGAAGAGGATGCAGATTGGGCTGGTGAGAATTGGGCTCCTCACTCCCTTTGTCCATTTAATTATTTGTAGTCCAATAAGTGTAAGCCCACTAGAATTTTGATCCGGATTACTCCAAGCATTTTCCTGTCTGCTTGAATTATTTATCAGCCTGTTCCACATATCCGGATTGGGTCGTCTGTCAGACGGGTCGGGTTGGTTGATCCGGACTCCCATGGCATCCTCTCCCCCTTCAAGAGCTTTGGACTCCAAAGCTAGGCGAGAAATTACACCGGTCGGATCAACCACAAATTTTGACCTTGCACAAACCGATATCCCATAAGTACCGCATTTTTGAACCAATTTCGTAAAACAAAATTTTTCAATAAAATTATCAGAAATATGATCCAAAATGCAAAGATAATGCTCAGAGTCTCCCTTGAGAATAAATTGCAGACTGCTGACGGTATCAGCTCCAGAAATAAAATTCCTGCAAAAATAATTATTTTCGTCAGATGCAGCAGTCATCGTTCTTTTAAAATCAGATTTGAAATTCTCAAGAATTGAAACATGATCACGTGGATTATATCCCACATGTTTGGCCTTAGACAGATCTTCGCCATTAATTGATGCTCTTTCACGACCTCGGAAGGATCTCCACTTTGATGGCGGGAAATGATGAGCTCGCATATGCACCCTAAATCCTTTCAGTCCCAAATAATATATTAAGTAGCGCATATGACTTAATGGGATTCTACCAGTGTAATGAAATTTACCATAATCAGTATGCATTTTATCAGGTAAAATCAATTTTTCTAATAAATGCAAACGATATGGATTTGGTTTCAAATTTTCAGCATGTTCCCAAAATGGATCAACATATTCAGAATGTGATTCAGAAATTACGCAATTATCATCTGGAATATGTTGCTCATGGACTGGAAATTCTTTGGGTATCATCAGAGTTGAAAAATGGAAGGAATGTACCTTTGGGAGCTTTAAGGAATTATGGACAAATTTAACCTGTTCCGCAGAAGGCTCGTCAGTGGAGGAAGATGTGCTGCACGGATCCTTCGCGAGTTTGCCATTAAGCTCCCCATGTAGCTCTGAAGAGAGACTGGCATTTTCCTTCTCAATTTTGCGGTTCACCTTCTTGAACTCGTGGGTCATTTCAGCTTTCATCTCTTTCATATCATGACTCATGGAATCCATGCTTGCATTCAGGCTCCTCAGTAATTCCATTATTTCAGCATTAGTGGTTCCTGCCATATCAGAAAGACAAACTAGATATATGTATAATGGGTTAGTGAAAAATCAACTGAAATATATAGAGTGATCTCGCAACTGTTTCTCTCTCTGTAGGTCCGAATTCTCCACCGGTTGGTTCCTAATAATCCGGATAATGCTCAATCGTATCAACCAACAATCAGATGGTGAGTAAAATAAAATTATTGGACGCACAGTGCAAGAATCAGAATGCAATGTTCGACTCTATCAATGAAAGGCACAGATTCTGTGTGTGATTGCAGTGCACAAATTATAGTTTGCAAATTTAATCAGCCTGCAAGCAATAAATCCGATTTCTCGCAATTTTAAAGTGCAAAGTAAAAACCTCACAAAATAAAACACTCGGAATCACAAATATATGCCTCACACACAAACCCAATAAATAAATAAATCCAAGCTGTGTGACTGCAATCAAGGGTAGCCGGATAAAAATTCACTGTTGAGGAACTCCACTATCTGCAATTGCAGACGGAGCTTCAACTCTGTGATTTGTGAAATAAATCAGAGGAACAGTGCAAGCACTTATTCCTCGGGGAATTCCACTGTCAAGTGTAAACACTGACGGAACTTCAACCCGATAGATTGTTCGTGATTTAAATCAGTGAAATCGCATAGTAAAATAAATACCCAATTCAATTTAACTAATTGATCAATAAAAATAATTGCCCAACCAATTAAATCAAATTTTATACAATCCAATTTATCAAGACCCACTTGCTGAATTTGGCTTTGGGCTTGTTGACAATTTGCAATTTTGCACAACTTGATCAGCACCTCAATATGGATGAAACCAATTATCAATTGTCGTGTGGGGTCCACACCATTTAATGCTCCAATTTGATCAATTTGCCATTGTTTTGGCCGAGTGGATTGTGGCTAATATTGTCAAAGTCTTGGTTTTTTTTTTTAAATGGATCAAGACAAATAATATACTATATATATATATATATATAATCCAACAATGTCCCTTTCTCCCAATTAATGCACTTGTACTATTTGTCCCTTTTAAAATCCCCTTAACACCCTTAAAACAATTCAAGTGGATCAAATTAAAACTATCAAGAACACACTTGAAGATTTTATGATGTTCTTCAAGTTCAAGCAAGAACACTATGAACACTCAAGAACAAACCCCAAACCAAAATTAATCCCAACTCTCAATAATCACTCAACACTCTCGGATTAAGCTTGCATAATAACTAATTAAGCATACAAACCAATAATTAATGCAAATACAATCCACAAAGTGAGTGAAAACAGAAAATCACAAGACCAAAAAGCAAAATATGGAGATTTTTGGATTTTTGGTGAAGAACATCATGAACTTGCTTGAATTTTCAAATGGCCATAACTTTGGCTCCCGATGTCCGTTTTTGATGTTCTTTATATGCAAACCTATGTATTCGATGAGAGGAACAAGATTATGGACTCAGATTTGCAAAATTATGAACAACCTGTGACCAGAAAATTCGGACAGAGGACAGGTTCTTATGTTCTAGGGTTTGGAAATGGAGTTTTGGTGAAGGAAATGAATTTGGGAAAATTTGGGCAGCATAACCCCTTGGAATGGGTGATATAATATTGCTAAATGAAATATGCTTCCAAATGGTGAGGTGAAACACAAGATCAAACCCAAGAAAAATGAAGAAAAATATTTTTGGTGAAAAATGACCAAGAACTTCAAAAATTCATAGAAAATTGATCCCTTGGCCAAATTGAGAGAACTTTATATGAATCTCTATGTAATCGACATACTCAATCCAAATATGAACTCAGAAATCAAAGATTATGGCCTGAGCAAAACGGATGTTCGGTGAACAGTACACAGAAACTCTATTTTTGAGTTTTTTTTTTTTGGAATTTTTGACAAGAAATGGAAATGATAAATCGATCCAATCTAGGCTCTGATACCAAGAGATGCCATGGATCGAGGATTGGATACGATTTACAAACAAGAACAAGATGAAATCAAAGATAAAAGGATAGGTGAGATTACCTCATTGGATACTCAATATTGGATTTACTAACACATAAGTGTTCATCAATCCCTCAACCGATATCCTCAAGGTGTCGATACGATTGAGCACACCTCAAATACTCAAAAGGAATCCAACCTTGGTGGAAGAATTCATATGACCTTTCAAACAAAGAAAATACACTCTCCAAGTGTTCATCATTTTATTCATTTCAAAAGGTTAATGGCAAAGTGTTGGGAATGGCCTATTTATAGGCATTCCAAAATACAAGCAATTAAACAACTAGCAACAAAGATTAAACAATCCTAGGAAATAAAACAAGTGTTGAAATAATAGTAACTACGACGCTAGACAAAGTGAAAGACGACGCTGAGCAGCATGAAGGACGACGCTGTGCAAAAAGAAGGACGACGCTGAGCAACTGAAGGACGACGCTGAGCTCTCGGCGATGCTACGACGCTGAACCCTCGGCGACAGGACGATGCTGAACTCTCGAGCGTGATGGAGCTTGACGTCGTAGGATGGGATAGAGGATAGCGTAATTGGCGTCATAGTCGATGGGAGCTTCTGCCGGAGCCTTCTTCCGATGGGGACGATGGGTGCTGGCAGTGGTGGAGGGTGGTCGGAGACGGACCAAGGCATGGCAGAGGTTGCTGGAGGTCGTCTGGAGTTCGGACATGGTGACCGGAGTCGAAGAATGCTTTGCCGGAGAAGATAGCGGCGAATCAGGGTTTTCCTCTTTGCCGTAGCTTCGCTTTTCGGGGTGGCCGGAATAATGAAGATGGTGATCGGAGGCATGGCCGAGGTCTGTCCGTAAGTTCCAATAGTGAAGAGGGAAGCGCGCATCCTGGCCGGCATAGGGATAATAATTCTGGGGTTTTGTCCACCGAGGTCGGTGACCGGAGAGGGCGCTTGCGATGGGTCGGAGAAGCTAGTCGATAGCCCGGGGCTGTCCGTGGTTCCATTGAAGGCCGGAGGAGACTGTTGATGGCGATGCTCGCCGGAGATGGGGGCAGCTCGTTGGCATCGACGAAGGACATCGGAGAGGGAGAGCTGCTGCCGGTTTGGGATGATGGAGACGACGGAAATGATGGAGGTGATGGAAGGGATGACGAGGTCGCCGGCGATGAAGATACAACTCTGAGGGACGGAGATGATCCAGTTGCAGGAGTTGCCTTGTCGACGTTGGTGGCTGGCCGGAGCTCGAGGCGACGCCGAGAAGATGATCGGAGCCAGCCCTTGGAATCGACATGGGCGTGGGCTGGAGCGGCATCCGTCTGGGCTGAATATTGGTGGGCCGGTTCTGCATGGGAATGGGCCGGCTACAGCTTGGGCTATGTGAAGGAGAATTGGGCTTGTGAGATTTTCTGTTGGGTCATGGAATGGGCTGCACGAGGAGATGGCTCGGCCCATGAAGAGGATGCAGATTGGGCTGGTGAGAATTGGGCTCCTCACTCCCTTTGTCCATTTAATTATTTGTAGTCCAATAAGTGTAAGCCCACTAGAATTTTGATCCGAATTACTCCAAGCATTTTCCTGTCTGCTTGAATTATTTATCTGCCTGTTCCACATATCCGGATTGGGTCGTCTGTCAGACGGGTCGGGTTGGTTGATCCGGACTCCCATGGCAGTTAGCACTGAAAGTTTCACCTAATTCACAGTCCACATATACAGCTGGCAGAAAAAGGAAGGCAACAAAGAAACTAAGAAAAAGAGAATCAAGAAAAAATATACTAATTTTATAAATGTGCAATTCAGCAGAAATTTGAGCCTAGCATTTGAATCAAGGATTAATCATAACCAACCACACAAAATTGGCTTTTGCCCCAAACAATCAAATTTCATAAAATTTACAGTGATCTTTTCCAGTAAATTTGTGACGAAAAAGAAAATGATTAAAAATTTACTCAGCTGACACGACGAAAACGACAATCTTTCAATGAAAGATTATTCCATAAATTCATACGGGTTAGTCTAGCCAAAAAGAAAAGAACCTCACAAATTGAAGCAAGCAAAACCGACATTTTCGGCTCGGAACCAGACGAAATAAGCTGTAAGCCCTAGGAAGCAATCAAGAAGCCACCTCATTTCCAGTTACCATAATATAAGGGCGAAATTTCATTTCAACGAAGATACCCAAATAAAAATAAAGTAAAAAAAGATCAAGATATTACAAAAAATTGCTCCGATTCAAACGCTAGGACTCTTCCCGGCGTGTGGCGTCTCCGCTGCTTTGCTCCCCGGCGACAGATCAACAGAGGAGGGGGAAGGACGAGTACTCGGCGTCGCACTGTGGGGGACGGAGGGGACTCGAACAGGGTGCAGAACGAGTACTCGGAGGCGCGCTGTGGGGGACGGAGGGGACTCGAACAGGGTGCGGGGGGCTCGCAGCGGCAGCAGGTGGCTCGCGGATGGGGTATTGAGGGCTCCAGGTGGGTCGATGGTCGGCGAACAGGCGCGGGCCGCAACGAGCGGGGGCGGGGCGGGGGCGGGGGCGGAGCAAAGCGGTGGCGGGGTTGGAGCAGGGCGAGGGCGAGAGTGGAGCGATCAGGGGGGCTGGCGCCGACGATTGATTTGGAAAGAAATGTGGCAATGACTGATTTGAACGAAAGGAAGGGTTTTTGCGGAGGAATTACACTGTTCACAAGGAACAACTGTAGCAAAATACAACTACTGTACAAAAATACGGTTCCCCATCTATATATATTAGATATATAGCTTAAAATAACAATTTTATTGATTTAAGTGTCATGTGCCACCACTAGCTAACATGTAGATAGATCCACCTATAGGTATCTCTGATACTGAGCAGAGGATCCAACTCAAAATCAATTGATAACGAGTATACTAACTCATATCTCATGTAATCAAGGGGGAATCTCACTCAACACATTGAAAGAAACACAGTCTACAAATCACTAAACAAACTCTACAGTCTACACACACACATACACCCTTGTGGATATGAATGGATACAACTGATCAGGCAGGCTCCTGTAAGAAGATGATGATGATGATTGACATGGAGTCCAGTGCCAGTCCTTTCTCCCTCATGCCTCTCATGTCAGATGGCTCCCTCTCCTGCATCCTCCAACAAGCACTCTCCCTCTCCACATCCAATCCACTACTACTTGCTGCAGGTAGTCTCTCTTCCACTTCATCTAATTCCTTCTCCTTTTCAATTTCAACTTTCTTTGATGATCCCTTGTTCATTGCAGCAGATCATCCCAATAGAACAAGCCTAGACAGTACAAATGCTGCTCTTTCTTACAACCACTATTCGGAATGTCATGAACCTCGGATTCCCCAAACTCCAGTCCCCCAATTCCCTTGTTTCAATACAAGGATTCATCCAGGCAATTTTCAGGATACTCCTAGTTCTCAATCTGGCTGCATTATTGCATCGACACAAAACCCTTGTATTTATCCATCCATGGATGGAGAGCAATGGAAAATTGAACGTAACAAAAATGTTCGTGGAAAAGCCCTAGACTCATTTGGCCATAGAACCTCTCAATATAGAGGTGTCACGAGGTATCAGTTCGAATTTTTAGTAGTTTCTGAATTTTGAACTTAGTTGATGATTTTATTTTTTTTCTGCCATGACACAGATGGACAGGCAGGTGGGAAGCTCATTTATGGGACAGCAGTTGCAAGAAACAGGGAAAGGCTAGAAAGGGCAGGCAAGGTTAGATTACAACATAGAAAATCCAAAACCCTAACTTAAAATTCTCTCTAATGTTCAATAGGATGTCTTTTTTATGAATACAAAAGTTTTTTTGCGATACTTATGAATACAAAAGTTCAATAGTATGTCTAATTTCTGACTTCATTTTTTTCCCACTATTCATTTGTACTGTCTGAACCCTGGTTTGAATACTCCTGATGTCCTGTTCTCTTCAAATCACATGGACATGATCAGTTTACCTTGGTAAGAGAATCCAAAATCTCTATAATCAATAAATAACTTCCCATTAGATAAAAATGTCTGGATATATGTAACAACTTTTCAGGAGGGTATGATAATGAAGAGAAAGCTGCAAGGGCTTATGATCTTGCTGCCCTCAAATATTGGGGGCAATCAGCCTATACAAACTTCCCGGTGTGCACACAATTCATTCGTACAAATTTCAATTCATTACAAGTTTTACTTATACATATGTATCATGAATCTGATGTATTTTTTTTTGTAGTTGGAAAGCTATTTCCAAGAACTCGAAGAAATGGAGAACATGAGTCGAGAAGAACACGTTGCACGCTTAAGGAGGTGAACTTATAATAAACTGACAATATAATTTTGATTAGTAATTTCCCTAAATGTTTGATGTTCCTTTTATTTTGATTTGTATTTTTCTGATTCTTTAGGAGAAGCAGTGGATTTTCCAGGGGCGCTTCAATGTACAGAGGCGTCGCGAGGTTTATAAATTACATTGTGATTGGTGTTCCTGCATTTTGCACGTCTGCTTGAAACATTTATATACCGATAATGGAGCTGGCGATAACTTAATTATGCTGCTTTGTTCCGACAGGCATCATCAACACGGCAGATGGCAAGCACGGATTGGTCGCGTTTCTGGGAATAAGGACGTCTACCTCGGATCTTTTAGTAAGTGCATCACTTGCTTCCTGCTGGCATATTCAGCATTTCAGTACGTGCTGACAATTCATTGTCATCGACTGTATATATAAAAAAAAAGAAGAAAGTGGTGATGACATTTTTGCTATTGTTTATACAAATGAGGATAAACCAAAGGTTAATTTTCAGCAGATTATCACCACTGCACCTGTGTTTTTACTTCATAGGCACACAAGAGGAGGCAGCCAAAGCTTACGACTTGGCAGCTATAGGGTTCCGCGGAGCCAATGCTGTCACTAATTTCGACATTTCTCATTACAATGTGGCCAAGATCATGGCTGGCAGCGCTTTTCCAACGCCGACCAGACCAGACCAGACCAGACCAGACACGACAGTGCTGGAGAAGAACAAAGGAGTGGCGACGTTAGTTCATGATCAAGTGGACAACAGGGGAACACTGAACAACAGCTTCAGAATGCAAAACTGACTGAATTCGTGCATTGTAATTCAATTGTTCCTTATAAATATTTACTACTGTATTTAATAAGAAAACAAATGCTACATGGAAATAAGCCATAAAAAATGAATTGAATGCCAAATCTTCTTCATGTTTTCCTCTAGAAAGCTTTTTGATGTCCGAAAACCTTTCAAAATATAACTATAAAGTAAATGAAATCTAAAGATTTGTTTATGAAAAATATGCATTACATCATTGTCCAGCTGTCGCGGAACCTTCGAAGTTCGAATGATGGATGAAAATAAAAGCCAAAATGAACGACCAACTTAGGTTTTGAAATTTTACCAGGGTAAAATAAAAATTATACTATGGCTCTGTTCTGCACGCAGTTTTTGGGAGTTTTTGATAGCTTTAGCTTTTATTTTAAAACAAAAGCCCTGTTCTGCACACTAGCTTTTAGGAGATTATGGTAGCTTCTTTTTAGAAGCTACCTGTAGTAGCTTTAAAAAATAAGCTCCTGGCTTATTATTGAGCAATTACAATTTTATCCCAATAACCAACTCATTACCCAATAGTCTACATAAATGTTTGTCCTTTTATGTCATTTCATACATTTTTTTGACAACTACAGCTAGTTGTACAGAACACTTAAATAAAACTGACAGCTACAGCTCCCACAGCTCCCTATAGCTCCAGCTCACAGCTACAGTTCTGCGTGCAGAACAGACCCTATATGACACATGGTAAATAATAATAGTAAAATACGAGTATTAGCTAAGAAATCACCGTTTAATGCACGTACGTATAATACTATTTTTTTGTTTACAATATAAAGAATGTACAAATCATAGTACATACTATGAATATTAATTGTGAATGAAGTATTATAGCTTCAATTCTTACTAGTTGTGGCATGGGCTCCCACCACCCTTTCCAGGCCTTCAATGGCTCCTCCAAAAAAAAAAATTCTTACTAGTTTTGGAAATATCAATGCAGGTATGAATGAAGTACAATTTTTTTCTTTTTTATATATGACTCTCTCAATTCTAATTAATGAAAAATGTATAGACTTGATCATATGGGCAAGTATTCATCCAGGATTTTTTTTTTTAAAAAAAGTTTATATCTCATTTCAAAACCACTTAAATGAAACTGTTGTGACAATACATTATGTCAAGATTGGACCCGATGCATTAAGAAATGTCCTTTCTTGGAATTATTATACGATGATTTTGGTTATGTTGGTTGGGAATCTTAAGGGCGGTGTATTATCATCTCAATCGAATGGTTCAAAACTTGATTTAAGTATAAATTAATTTTAAATCATTTAATTCCAAAACTAAAAGAAACACGTCTGTAATTTGTAGGAATGACGATAATGGGTTGGGTCTAGATTGAATCAGGTTATGTTTGTTGTTCGGTGTTGGGAATTCACCAAACACTTCACAAGTTCAAAATTTGCAGCGGACAAACAATTCCCAAGTTGTTAGAATTTCGCAGGAATATTAACAAAAACAAGCAAACAATGAATACAAGGATTTACGTGGAAAACCCTTCCAATTCGAAAGGTAAAAACCACGAGGCTCTTGAGCCTATCTCAAATCCACTATCACCAAAAGAGATTACACCAAAGTCTGCTCAAATCACAACAAAAGATGTGGCCTTACAACAACACAAAGTCACCACAATCTCAACTCCACCAAGAACACCAAATCGGAAAATAAGAACTCAAAACTGCAGCCCCGAACAGAAAATTATACAAAAATTTCTAACCGTTGAAATTCGATTTCCACCGTACAAAATCAAGAACAAGATGTCCCGCACCTGCTGTAAAAATTTCAACCCGATCGGACAAGGTTTGGTGTGCCGATTGGCCGGAAATCAGAAACTGGACGGAGAGGATGTTTTGCTCTGCTGCTGCTGTTCTTTCTCTCTGTTGTCTCAATCTGTTTGCTGTGCAATGTGGAGTAATGTGGTTGTGCTTCAAAATAATGTAATATGACAGCTTCTCAATAATAATAATAATGCCCGAGTCTCTCTCACCTTTGTTGACTTTCAAGTTGGGAGGACCCCAACAAATCTCCCCCTCCTCCCGACTATGTGGAGGAACTTGTCATCCCGACAAGTGAGCAACAAAATTCAAATTTCCATCTTGGTACACATTTCGTAAGCATATCAGCTCCATTATCATCTGTATGCACCTTCTCAAGGTATATCGATTTCTCATCCAACACGTCACGCAACCAATGATATCTCGTATCAATGTGTTTAGACTTTGAATGAAAGCTAGGATGTTTACTAAGATGGATAGCACTTTGATTGTCACAAAGTAAGGCATACCTCTCTTGAGCATAGCCAAGCTCGTTGAGAAGTTTCTTCACCCAAAGCATCTCCTTGCACGCTTCAGTAGCTGCAATAAATTCAGCTTCAGTTGTTGACAATGCAACACATTTCTGCCTTCTAGACTGCCAAGAGATTGCTCCCCCTGCAAAGACAATCACATAACCTGAAGTGGATTTGCGAGTATCAATATCACCCGCCATATCAGCATCAGTGAAACCACGAAGAACTAAATCTTCACTTCCAAAACAGAGTTTCAAATCTGATGTACCACGAAGATATCTCAAGATCCACTTCACAGCTTTCCAATGTTCTCTTCCAGGATTTGAGAGAAAACGACTTACAGTACTCACACCATGGGCAATATCAGGCCTTGTACATACCATTGCATACATCAAACTTCCAACTGCTGATGAATAGGGAACATTTTCCATATCTTTCTTCTCTTCTTCAGTTGAAGGACATTGAGAAACACTCAATTTCATGTGTGTTGCCAATGGAGTACTAACAGGCTTAGCATTTTCCATATGAAACCTTTGAAGCACCTTCTGAATATAATTTTCTTGAGATAGCCAAAGCTTACCAACTTTTCTATCCCTCAAAATTCTTATGCCAAGAATTTGATTTGCAGCTCCCAAATCTTTCATAGAAAAGCACTTGCTCAACTCTTGCTTCAGCTCCCTAATTCTTGAAATACTCTGACCAACAATTAACATGTCGTCAACATAGAGCAGCAAGATAATGAAATCATTTTCTGAGTACCTCTGCACAAATACACAATGATCAGAATTGAGCTTTCGATAACCATGCTGTTGCATCACTGACTCAAACTTCTTGTACCATTGTCGAGGAGCTTGTTTCAAACCATACAAGCTCTTTTTCAATTTGCAGACATAATCTTCTTTGCCCTGCACTTGAAATCCCTGAGGTTGCTCCATATAGATATCTTCATCTAAATCACCATGAAGAAATGCTGTCTTCACATCCATTTGTTCGATCTCCAAGTCAAGACTTGCAGCCATAGCTAACACAGATCGAATAGAAGACAATTTAACTACTGGAGAAAAGATTTCATCAAAATCAATTCCTTTTCTCTGCTCGAAGCCTTTAACCACCAACCTTGCTTTATACTTTGGTGTCAAAGAACCTTGTTCTTGCTTCAGCCTGTAAACCCACTTATTTTTCAGGGCTCTTTTTCCTTTTGGTAATTTCACCAACTCAAATGTATCATTATCATAAAGAGACTTCATCTCATCATTCATAGCATGCAACCAATGCTCTTTATCCACACTCTCAATTGCTTCATCAAAGCATTCAGGTTCTCCTTCATCAGTCAAAAGGACATACTCACTAGGTGAATATCTAGTAGACTGTTGTCTATCTCTTGTAGATCTCCTGAGAGGAACCTGTTGAGCATGATCAGAACCATCATTGCCATCATCAATAGAGTGTTGTGCACCATCACCATGATCATCATCTGTCTGATCTGGTTGCATATCCTGTTCTTCTGTATCATCTCCAGCTGTCGATCGTGTTATAGGAACTGGCTCAACATCTACAAAGTCATCTTGAGCATGAGAGTCAGATTTCTGCAAATCTTCAATTGTCTGATTTTCCATAAACACAACATCACGACTCCTTACGAGCTTATTTGTAGCTGGATCATACAATCTATAGCCAAACTCATCTTGACCATAGCCCAAAAAGATGCACGGTTTGCTTTTCACATCAAGCTTTGATCTCTCATCTTTTGGAACATGAACATAGGCCTTGCAACCAAAGACTCTTAAATGATCATATGATGAACTTTTACCTTTCCAAACTGCATCTGGAACATCTCCATTAAGAGCAACCGTGGGAGTCAAATTTATCACATGTGTAGCTGTCAATAAAGCTTCACCCCAAAAGGTCTTAGGAAGTTTTGACTCTGCCAGCAGACATCGAACTCTCTCCAATAATGTTCGATTCATTCTCTCAGCTAACCCATTCAACTGAGGTGTCTTTGGAGGTGTCTTTTGATGTCGTATCCCCTGTTTCCTGCAATAATCCTCAAATGGTCCACGATACTCTCCCCCATTATCAGTACGGATGCATTTCAACTTTCTTCCAGTTTGTCTTTCAACTAAAGCATGGAAATCCTTGAATTTATCAAGCACTTGATCCTTTGATCTCAACACATAGACCCATAGCTTCCTGGAATGATCATCAATAAATGTCACAAAATAAGATGCACCACTAAATGAATGTACCTTCAACGGACCGAAGACATCTGAATGCACCAAGTCCAGTAAATTCTGCATTCGTCGAGGTTGATGAGTTTTGAATGACACTCGATGTTGCTTTCCTGCAAAACAATGTGGACATTTCTCCAAATTTGCATTATTCAATCCAGAAATGGCATTTTTTCTCACCAGAGTTTCGAGGCCTTTAGCACTTATGTGACTCAACCGTCTGTGCCATAATTCAGGGGAATTCTGCTTCTCCACCAGGTTCACAGCATCACTGGAAACTAAAGCTTGCAACGAATATAAGTTTGATCTCAGTATTTTACCTTTAGCAACCACAAGAGATCCTTTATTCAGTTTCCATATACCATCACAGAAATTATTTCCATAACCATCTTTATCAAGTCTCCCAACAGAAATCAGATTCATACGAATATCCGGTGCATGTCTGACATCCTTCAATCGCAATATAGATCCATTGGCCATCTTCAAACAAATATCACCTGTGCCCACAACTTCAGATATACCATTATTTCCCATCCTTAATGAACCATACTTACCAGCATTGTAAGTACAAAAGAAATCCCTTCTCGATGTGACATGGACTGCAGCACCTGTATCAGCAAACCAACTAACATCAGAGGAAATTGTATTCACTGCATTTTCATCAAAGACAACAACGAGATCATCTTTTGTAGTCGTGGCAACATGACTGGCATCATCAGACTTTCCTGCACCTGCATTCCTGTTATCATTCTTCCACTTGAAGCAATATTTCTGGATATGACCCTTCTTGTGACAGTAGTGACACTCAACATTCTTGTATCGAGATTTGGATTTGCTCCTTTGTCTGCCCTTATCAACATTTCTGGTTTTCTGTCTCCCCCTATTCTCTGCAACAAACAACTCATTCTGTGAAGATGATGAACCTTGAGTTTTTCTTCTCATCTCCTCATTCATGATTCCACTTTTGGCATAATCAAGAGTCATTGCACCATCAGGAGCAGAATTAGTGTGTGACACCCTGAATGTCTCCCACTTATCAGGCAAAGTATTCAGCAACCATAATCCAAGAATCTCATCATCGAATTTCACTCCAACATTTGACAATTGATCCAATAACCCCTGGAACTCATTCACATGGTCAGCGATAGGAACATCTTCCTTATACCTCAATTGTATCAATTGTTTCAGCAAGAATAACTTATTATTCCCCGTCTTTGAAGCATAAAGCTTTTCAAGCTTATCCCACAATGTCTTGGCATGCGTCTCATTAGCTACCAAATTTAACACATTATCATCGACCCACTGCCGAATAAAACCACACACCTGTTGATGCTCAAAAGCCCAATCCTCATCCGATTTAGATTCTGGCTTCGAAGTAGCAAACACAGGTAGATGCAAACTTTTTACAAATAGAAGATCTTTCATCTTCCCCTGCCATTTGTGATAATTCATCCCATTCAACGAAATCATCCGGCTTGTGTTAATTTCCATTATTCTAACAACAATAAACGCTCTGATACCACTCTGTTGGGAATTCACCAAACACTTCACAAGTTCAAAATTTGCAGCGGACAAACAATTCCCAAGTTGTTAGAATTTCGCAGGAATATTAACAAAAACAAGCAAACAATGAACACAAGGATTTACGTGGAAAACCCTTCCAATTCGAAAGGTAAAAACCACGAGGCTCTTGAGCCTATCTCAAATCCACTATCACCAAAAGAGATTACACCAAAGTCTGCTCAAATCACAACAAAAGATGTGGCCTTACAACAACACAAAGTCACCACAATCTCAACTCCACCAAGAACACCAAATCGGAAAATAAGAACTCAAAACTGCAGCCCCGAACAGAAAATTATACAAAAATTTCTAACCGTTGAAATTCGATTTCCACCTTACAAAATCAAGAACAAGATGTCCCGCACCTGCTGTAAAAATTTCAACCCGATCGGACAAGGTTTGGTGTGCCGATTGGCCGGAAATCAGAAACTGGACGGAGAGGATGTTTTGCTCTGCTGCTGCTGTTCTTTCTCTCTGTTGTCTCAATCTGTTTGTTGTGCAATGTGGAGTAATGTGGTTGTGCTTCAAAATAATGTAATATGACAGCTTCTCAATAATAATAATAATGCCCGAGTCTCTCTCACCTTTGTTGACTTTCAAGTTGGGAGGACCCCAACATTCGGGTATGATCTGGACCCATTACTATCCTTAGATATGACAACGGATTCAGAGGCTATTTTTATAAAACAAAAAAACCTATCCCAACTCGGATCTGATTCAGTTTCTATTCCGACACGGAACCAAATCCATTGCCATCCTTAGAAGTTTTGTTCCACCCTTCATTCGGCTGGCCTTATTTAGCACAATAAATTCATATGCAAAAGCTCAAAATTGGACAATAATTGAAAACAACCCTACCATATTGTGAAATGTCCCATGAAAATGATGGTGCTTTTTTGAATTGTTCCAACTTTCAAATTTCATATGTTAGGTGAAAAAAATTATGACATATGTTCCCCCATTAATGAACACGTTTCATATCACTCAACTAACTTCTTTCTTTTCTCATAACTACTACTTATACTAACGTCATTAAATTATTAAAAGAGAGCAAAATTTTTAAACCTTCTATACGAAAAATAAAGAGAGAGAGGCATTTTATAGTGTTTTCAAAAGCACTTCAGTCTTTTACGCTAATTTGGAGTATTTTTTATAAATAAAAAAATAAAAAAATCACCATTTTTTTTCACATTTTTTAACATTACCCCAAAAGGAAAACATGTGGGAGAAGATTAGCAGTAATTATTACCTTTCAAAAATTTTAAGTCTCAAATTATTTTGAACTGAGACTCTTAGCAAATGTCACGTGTTCGAGTCTTTGTGTATTTAGAATTTTGTTTTGGGAGAGTCAATCATTAATGTTCACTGATTATTGAACTATTAATTTTGGATCAAATGAAACCTAAGAATACTCTTGTATTTAAAAAATATTTCCTCTATCTTTTAATACATTTTATTGTGTCTCGACTCTCGAATAATACTATAGACATACACATATTATTAAAAGTAATGGCTTCAATTCATTTGCAGGCAAAGAAAAGAATTAAAAGTAATAGCTCAATCATTACATTTCTAATTCATTTTCTATAAAAGAAATTTTTTTCAACAATCAACACAAAATACACACAAACAAGGTTCTTTTCTTTAAAAAATAAAATAAAATAAAATTAATTAATATATAAATATTGTGCAATACTATCATTCACTCAGCCCATTCACACTGTTGAATCAAGCCTAGCCCAACATCGAATTTGGATCAGGCCCACATTTTGTAATTATACATTGGATTTGGAGTCAAAGTTAGGGTCCATCCAATTGCAAGAAAAGAATATTTATAATTTATAGTACTAATAAAATGTTGCTCACATAATTTATGATTGCAAAAATATTTATATTAATCATCGAAAAAGAAGTGAAAAATTTAAACTCAATACAAACTAAAACGATATGAACTGTTATATTAAATTAATTATGTTTCTTAACATAATTACAGTATGCACTTTATTCTGATAGTACTATATCATACTAGTGAAAAAACTTTTTTAAAACTATTAAAAAAAATCAATTAGAGTATGAGCAAATCTTTTGAACTGCGCATGCAGCATGCTTAACCTTGCAAGCATAATATTTTTAAAGTATGCAAATTTAATTAACCTTTTTACTAGTATTATTTATTTATTTATTACAAAAAAGTGGAGAAAGATCGCAAGGCATGATTATTGCCCATTACACGTACTTAAGCCATAATGACGCGGTTGATACATTATTTGCATGGACTGTACTTGTTTTCATTTATTTATTTAATATTCGAGTAATAATATAGAATATTTTTGTAAAGTACTACAAAAATTATGATGTTATTCCACTTATATAATAATTTAAATAATAGATAGTAGTTCAGTACAAGCTTTCTTTTTATAAAAAAAAAATATTACTAATATAGAACTTTTAATTTTTTTAAATTTTTTTTTTTTTTTTATAACCAGTGACGCCGTAGGACGTCGGCAAAGGAGAAAACTAAAAAATCTATAGAAGAGAGGAGGAAGGAAAGGAGGTCAAAACCATAAACCAAACACAACTAATCCCGAAGGAACCACACTCCCGCCAAGTCCGCGGAATATGCTGATAGTGTATCTGCTGGGGGGAAAGCTCAAGTAGTGAAGAACTCCTCGGATCGAGCCCCTCTTCGAGCCAAAACATCCGCCACTGTATTTCCTTTCCTCAAACTGTGGTGCCACCTAAGCTCAGGGTGCTGCACCAAGCTGTCCTTTATATTCAAAATAACGGGACTCAGCCAATGGTCAAGGTCCGCACCTTGTTGAATGATCCGCGGAGCTTCTAAGGAATCCGAGAAGCAACAAGCGCGTGTCTTAATTTTTTTAAATTGAAATTAAAGAACTTATGCCATAAAAAATTATAAAAAGAATAAAATAAAATAAAAGAGAAAAATAAGGAACTGAGTAAAGAATCAAACATTTAACTACACGATTAAAAGATAAGAATTTGATCAATCAAATAAAGAGTATGTTTGGGAGCAAGCATATTTGGTAGCATATAGCATATTGGAAGAGCATATCCTCTCACAGTTTTCTCCCCGAATCTGCTATCTGCTAGGGGATCTCCTGACTCCCAAACATCCCAAAATCTCATCTCCTACCGGATTACAAGTATTTAAGAATGCATATTTATTGAATTTAAAATTGCAGAGATGTACGTACTATAGAAATTTTTTCACCGACAGCTAATTAAAATGGGTTTAATTTCCAGCCAGATTACAGCGTTATACATTGTTGACTGTATAATTATTGTTTGACCAACATATATATATTTTTAAATAAATTCTTATGGGGTTCTCAGGAGTTCAACTAGTATTTTTTTTTTCTTTTTGTTTTTTCTTGAACAATTTATACAAGCTAGAAAAAATATGGTGGGAGTCCATACCATATAAATTATAAAAAGGAATAAAAGGGAGGAATAAGAGATCAGTGAGAAATCAAACTTCCAACATTCCTTTAAAAATCGAAAAACTCAACCACTTGAGTTAAGTCTCCATCCCTTTTTTTCTTTGTTGATTATTAAATATGATCGGAGGTTTATTTAATTTATGCTTTATGTTTAGTAAAATGATTTATTTTAATAAATTAAATATTTATTGTTACATAAGTACGTTTGATAATTTAAATGGAATTATTTAATTGATTAATTAAGTTTTTTTTTGGGGTAAGCAATTGATTAATTAAGTTAGTTTGCATGTTATAATGGAAGAAGATGTTTGATAAACAACAAAAAAATAATTATGTGATTATGTATTTTCAAAATACAAATAATCAGTTTAGCCATTCAAAAATGGTATTGAAAATTTGATTATTTGAGTTTGAAAATGTAATAAAATTAGAAAAGAGGAAGTATATGTCACAAATAGAATTTATCACATTTATCCGAATATATAATTCTAAACTCATTTGGGATTGGGATTTGACCCAAGTGGTCGAGCTATGTGACTGTCAACCTTCAGATGAAGGGTTCGATTCCCACTCGATATTCCTCCATTTGTCCATTTGTAATTGTGTGGCATGGGTTGTACCACCAATTTTACAGGGTGTTAATAAAAAAA
Organism: Hygrophila difformis; assembly: GCA_030278955.1. Lineage (NCBI taxonomy): Eukaryota > Viridiplantae > Streptophyta > Magnoliopsida > Lamiales > Acanthaceae > Hygrophila > Hygrophila difformis. The sequence goes on from JAOANR010000001.1 coordinate 65,579,108, forward strand.
AAAATCCATCCTAAATTGAAAGTGAAATTTAGTGAATCATGCCAACACCCAATTACATTAAAAATTCCTTGATAAAATTTTTGGCCGGAGAAATCTTCTTGTTTACTTTTTTTTTTTTTTTTTTTTTTTTTTTTTTGAAGTTGAAGTAAGAGAAAGTGTGGTGGAAATATATTACACTTAAATTATAAAGATGAGATAGATAGAGGAGCAGGAGATAGATAGAGGAGCAGATGAAGAATCGAACTCACTCACAATTAAGGTGGAAGGCCGAAAATTATTCTTTTGTCTTTTTTGTTTACTTAATTGTCTTTCCAGTTTAAAGAGTTCTAATAATAATAATAATAATAAATAATACTCCTTCCGTCCCATATAAGACGTCCTGTTTAACTTTTTGATACTGTTCATTGTTCAATTTTGACTCAATATTATTGTAACTATATATTTGAAGAAAATAGTCGAGTTCGATCTTGTTAGATTCGTCTAATTGTATAGTTTTAAATTGTATATTTTACATAATTTTCGCTTGTATATATTTTGAGATATTAACGATTAAAAATGTGCATTGAATTGTGTGCAGAAATGAAACAAGACATCTTAGCTGGGACAGAGGGAGTAATAATTTTATTATTATTATTATTATTATTTATTATTATTATTATTATTATTAATAAGAAGAAGAAAAAAAATACTTACAGCTGGAGATTGTATAAGAGGACTCAGGACCGAAGACAAATACAATTAAATTGGGATGAGAACTTAACCCAAATGGTTAAGTCCCTTAAAAGGTTACAGGTTCGATTCTCCACCGGCCCCCTATCCCTGTCTTTTATTTTCTTTTGTAATTGTGCTACATCGGCTCTCACCACCTTTCCAAACCTTGAATGCTACTAAAAAAAATATATATATAATTAAACTGGAAACTCATGTGAATTTATAGATTCCATTATTCCTTATGTTTTAGTTTTAGAGAGAGAATAAATTAAAGTCTCCCAAAGTAAAAGGCAAAGCCAAACAACACTGCTCTGACAAAATTCAATTGATTAAACTCAGATGATATGATTGAAAAACCCACAAACCCTAATTATGCAAAAAAATTGGGCATCTTTATCTCATCATTAAATCTTTGAAAATGGCCCATTTTATAATTAAGCACGAAGTATCTAATAGCTTCTCATAAAATATTACTCCTTATTTGAGGTCATTAGTTGGCACTCAGAAAATTTGAGTGTGTAACAGCAAAGAGGGGTCTGTCTGTCTGTCACAGAGAACAGTTGGCAATTCTGTCAGTGAAAAATTAGGGGTGGAAATTGGGGTGCAGGAAAGATTAGGGTTTTCTAATGATTTAATCTGTGAGGGGCAGTTGGCAGTGGTTAGTCTCTAAATAGAATAATCACATACTGTTGTTGCTTAGTTAGTTATGTCCCTTTCATTTTTAATTTGTGTTTGAAATGAAAAATTTGATATTTGCGTGTGGATATGAAGATATGATCAGTCTCTGTATGGTGGCATTCATGTAGAGTATTTGCAAACTTGGGAGTGGGAGCCCCGCGTTTGGTTCACTTGGTGAATTGTGGGAATTTATTTGCAGAACTGGAGGAAGCAAATAGTGTTAATGAGGGGGGATGATGATGGAATCCTGAACCAATGTAGCTGTGTTCGACTGCTGCATATATTCTGTTTGTTAAAAGTCCCAACAGAAACTTGGTTTCTTTCAGTTGCCCATATTGCAGGTATTCCAAAAGGGTGCCTGGAATTTTGCCTTTCTGGTCTTCTTGTGGGGCTCTTTTTCTCATTTGATTTTTATTATATTTGTTCCTTCTTGTTCCGAGTCAAAGCTTGGAATCCAGGATTTATGTGGTTAATTTAATGAGTTTTGCACTGTCTTGATGGTTGATTGTTTGGAGTTATTGAATTGTTTCGAGGATAGGATTGCATTGTTGTACCAGTACATAACTACTGTGGAATTTTTCTACTGTAATCAAAAGAGGGAAAAGGGCAAAGGGGAATCTGCTTTCTTTTCACTAGTCTAGCCAATTGTTTTTCACTTTCTTTTCTTTCCACAGTCTACTTTAAGCTCTGAAAGCATCATACTTTCTTGCCCTGAGGGAATTACTTTTCCCACACAATATTAGAATTGATTCCAAGGGGTTCTTGAAAGGGCAGTTGAATATAATAGCTAGCTGCTGCGTGGATTTTGTGTCTGCTGTATTGGATTTTCCAAGGAGGGTGTTTCTTTTGATTTCTTTAAACTGCTGTAAAAGCTGCCTAGGTTTTCTGCTTTGTTACTTTGTTAAGTCCTCTGGGCGGTTGGGATATCTGTTATTGGCATTACCTTCAAGGTTTGGTCAATTCCCAGTGCTTGATCTGCTGTAAAAGAATCTAATTTGTGGTGTCCTACAATTTGGGGGATTGTTTCAATTGTGTGACCTGATTATGGATTCTGAAGGAATTGGGGATAGGAACAGCGCTGGTAGTATGAACTGCCCTTCTTCAGGGATGGCCACAACTTCAATACCTTACAACAGTGTTGAAGGTTTGTCAATTTGCTCAGAATCCATGAATGGAATTGACCCTTTTCACTGCCCTGGTTGGGATCATATAATTTCAGGGAATCAGGTTGGGAAATTTGGGGATTTAGTTCTTGGAAGTGAATTTGTTCATTCACATTATCCCGGTGTTGTAGAAAATCAGGCACCTTCTTCCCATTTAGTTCATTTTCCACCTGATTCTGTCTTGGCTGATTTGTTACCGAAGATCCCTTGTTTTGGGAATTCATTCAGACAAATGAATGAAGCAGGCTGTCCCTCAAATTTCCCTCCAAATCAGGGGATAGCCAACGATGTAGACTGTCAAGAAAAACATCAGGAAAATTCAGGTGGGGTTGTGGAAACTTCACCTAATGGAAAGAGGAAACGAAAGGTAATCAACTCATCAACAATTTTGTTTTGTGTTATTGTAATTGTTATCCTTGTGTTCGCCATTTTCCGTATTTGGATAATTCCTCTTAATTCTTATGAAGTTGCCATTCACCGTTTCTCCTAGAATGTTGAAGAAAAACAGAAGGATCCAATTGGGAACACTGGAGGAATCCTCAACGAAGACGATGATAAGAAAAACATTGGTCCGAATTCTCGTGGTAGACAAGGAGTTCGGCAACAAAGTAAAGATAAGGAAAAGGATAACGCCACTGGGGCAGAGCCATGTAAAGAAACTTACATTCATGTGAGAGCCAAAAGGGGACAGGCAACAAACAGCCACAGTCTTGCTGAAAGGGTAACTTGTGTTCACTTCAGAATCGTTTCATTCTGCACACAAATTGTATCCGTGCTTATAAAAGATTAAGCTTTAATTACATCGAATGTTGGAATTCAGGTGAGGAGAGAAAGGATCAGTGAGAGAATGAGGATGCTGCAAGAATTGGTCCCCGGATGTAATAAGGTAGATAAATGATTCCTACAAGGATTTTGTGTCCTCATACTTTCCTCAACTGTTGTGATGATACTAGTACTGAGTCTTGGTTTCGTTTCATTATTCATTTTCAAGATAACCGGTAAAGCTGTGATGCTCGATGAGATTATCAATTATGTACAATCCCTGCAACAGCAAGTAGAGGTATGGAGTTTTGCTGATATTATGCGAAGAAATCATAATTCATAATCACTCCTTAACGAATATAGTATTTAGCGTTCTCTGAGGTATCTTGTGACCATGTGTTTGTGTTTTGGCGCAGTTTTTGTCAATGAAGCTCGCTACTGTAAATCCAGAGCTCAATTTGGACATACAACAAATTTTGTCCAAAGACGTAAGATCAAATCGAATCAATCACCAATTTAGAAATCTTGGTTTCGAAATACATTGATTTGGTTTGCTTCCACATTCAACAGATTAATCTTCTTCACTCGCGACCCCATAACAATATCACTGCCCCTCCGGGATTGAGTTTGTCACATCCTTTCACGGATCTCCCCCAGGGGATCGTCAATGGACTTCCTGGCGTGACAGCACCACCATTTCAAGCACATCCTTTGCCTCAGGTGTCATGATTAGAACATCCTCATTTTATTTCATGTACATTTCCTTTCCTCTCTTGTTTAAACATCTGGACTTACCAAGAATCACCCAATTTCTTGCAGAACTTGTGGAACAGTGAGCTTCAAAGTGTTCTACAAATGGGATTCCAGAATTTGGGGCCAAATTGTGAATGGTCGAATGCATCATCCGTCTGAACCAGAATTATCTGTTAGTTCTTGATCATGTTCGTGATATTCTGACAGCGCGCGGCGATGTTTTCCAGATCTGTTCAAAATGGAATCGGATGAATAGAAGGAAATAAAACTGTTTCCCCGGACACCAGAGAAGTTTAAGCTGGCAAATAGCAATAGCAATTGGTCCAATGAAGAAATCTGTGCAGAAGAAATTGCTAAGCTTTACTATTTGTGTAGTGAATCTAGTGATTGTATAGTCTCATTCACTCCTTCATGACTCTTTGGATCTTCTGTTGGCTTCAGTAATTAAAACGACCAATGCAAAATTTTCACAGCCCCACCTGAATGGGTGTAATTATTGCAAATGGGAGTAATTATAATATTAAATTAATTGGGGTGATTAAGGCTCCACGGTATCAATTAGCAAATTTGTGGCACCAAATTCCAAATTAAAAACATTTAACAGTTACGGTAACATTTTCTCCATGTGAAACTTCTTTTGTTGGGAGCTGTGGTACTTAGGGCAACTGAAACTGTGTAGTTATTTTTCACTTGAATATGAGGTATTAATAGTGTTGTTAAGCTTTCCCCGAGCATCACCCAAAGCAGTAATCGTAGTTGCTTCCAACTGAAGAATATGTGAATTACTGAGGTTTCGAAGTTTAAACTTGTCTTTTGAGTTTTTGATGGGGGATCCATGCTGTGGTATTTTTGTGTAGGGAAACTAACTTTGCCTTACAACTTTGAGGTCTCATTTGTGCAATGATCTGGATTTTTGGCGCCTTTGTGAAATATTTGCTTGGTTAAATATATGACATCTCCATGTCGAAACTTCTTACATGAGAAATCCAATCGCAAACATTACTTGCTAGCTTATTGTAAACAGATCGTGCTGACATTATATTCCAACATCAGCATGCTACATGGCATCCATTATTCCGATATATGTAATTTTTAGTAGTGCGCGGATTGTGAATTGTGCATTTTACTTGGCGAAATTTTCTTAACGTGCTAAAAAGGCGAGCAAACCCCATAATCTCCATCCGCGTGAGCAGCTGTGTAATTGCAAACTGGGCAATTGGAAGGGCAGTAACCACTGTAGAGATAAACAAAACCACATGGAACTGTCCCGAGTAGTTTTCTTGACACCATTCATGTATCCATATTGTCCATGGATATAGGCAAGCCTGTTGTTGCTACTGCAGCTACTTGTATACCGAATACTATTACACATATGTATAAGAATCACCAGTTGTGAATTTTTGTACTTAATAAATTTTTACAGTGACTTAAGGTATATAAAATGTGAAATCACAAATCTGAGCTGACAAACTATAATTGTATTAACCAAATATGGTGAGTTTGAAAGATGTAATTTTACCTGCACCTGTAGTGATCATGAGGACATGGCTGACTAGAATCATCATTGCTGTTATAACTTTAGACTAATAGCCATGCTTAATTGATTAATTTTTGCTAGCTATATAATACTTCATGTGATTCAACCAAGCCCCAATTTATAGTGCAGCACTGCTAATTGTTCTCCTAAAATTTAAAAAAATAAAAATGGAGAACAGACATAACTGGATCACAGCTACAGTAGTGTGTAGTTATTGCATAGTTTGGCGTGATACAGAATTGGTTTAATTCTGTTTTCCCTTTCTTATCCGAATGCAATGTGTTTACAAGTCAATTCTACACAGTTATTAGTAATGCAACTGATATATAGGTTCTTCTAGGGCAAAGAATTGTGATTTGTTTTATTTTATTACTAATTTTATCTTTCAAATAAAATTTTAAAGCAGTAGTTGATGTCTGGTTCAATTTGCCAAACTCCAGTTTAAAAAAGCTGACCGTTTTTTGGCCCTTAAACTGAAGTTTTAATTTTATAGCAAAATTAAAACATATCCAGAGACCAGAGACCAATTAAAGGCATCCATCAATGACTGAAATTGGCCCATTTTTTTTTTTTTTTTTTTAATATCATTGGCGTCATGGTGCAATTACGACAAAGATCTGTTATAACAATAATTATAACTTCATAAATCATAATATTCAAATTAAGATAATTGTAAGGATAATATGATAACTAACTGTTTGAATGGCGACAAAATAAATCTTAATTATGAAAGATTTTAATAGCCAAATCCATATCCATATTTTCTTAATGTTTCAAATTAATGCAGATTGCTGCGCAACCAAAAAAAAAACAAAAAAAACAAAAAAAAAACAAAAAAACAAAAAACAAAAATTAGTGCAGATTAATCATCACAAAAATTGGGAACAAAGTAACACAAAAGATAGAACAAGATCCTTGAAAAGAATTATGTGATCCATACGAATATCAGTTAACATTGCAATCAGGCTCCTATATTCAGAATCAGCTGAAGAACAAAAAAACCAAAGCCTGCTTCTTGATCTTCCAATATATTAAGGCGCCACCAAAGATAAAATAAGCGTAAGAGATTTTCGAGTAATAACACATCATCACCAATTAACATCACAGTAGAGAGTATGTAGAGCCAACTTTATTGAGGATACAGAGTTGAAATGGCAGCAGAATTGTTTTCAAATTTAATTACAAGCTCAAAGTTATAAACGCAGAGATGAAAACATCAATTATAATGCATCAAGTCGGGAGTCATTATTGAAGGCACACAAAATCCAAGATTCCAGAGGGCAATAGGCACACCTGAGCTGACTAGTTGGAGGCGGACGAAATCCATTCACCATGCAATACAACAGAACATTTATATACTGTATCATCTTATTATGAGGGCAGCAGCATTTGATGCTCGCACGAAGCTTGCCAACTCTTTCACCACCGGCACTTCTTCAACAATTTCAAGGCGTTTAATTTGAAGTTTATGAAGTTGTTCCGCTTTTAAGAAAACAAGCTTCACAAATTCCATTTCAGGCTTTGAACCATTAAAGTACTCAAAGATCACATTTTTAAGGGGGCAACGGAAAGGAACTCCTGATTTCTGTTCCTCCTTGAGATACTGAGCGGCAGGCTCCTCATCCTTGAAACGGTCATCTTGGAACTACGAACAACCATGATAATAAGTGTGAGAATGTTGCTTCCAAACAGGAATAATGAATAAGGGAGAGAATATTACCCGACCAATGTGAAGACACTGCAATAAAGGGGAGCTTCTAATCAAGCATAGTAAAGAAGTGAGACCAACCATATTTGCCAAATCACTAAGGTCGACATCGATATGTGTCAAATGATTCAGGTTGTAAGGAAGTACATGTGGTACATCACCTGATGCAGGACTCAAGCACTAGCATGAAAATACATGAGCACAGAAACAATTAGTTTAATTTGGCTTTGGAAATGCGTGATTAATTTCCAACTTCTATATATATATATATATATATATATATATATATAAAATAATCTTTCTACCTCCAAGAATGGGTGATTAATTTCCAACTTCTTAATACGAAGTATTTGGCCAAAAAACTTAGCCAAATCATTTCCAACAAGGCATCTATTGTGATTCACGGTGCCACTTGTGTAAAAGACCTTAATGTGCTCAATGCTTGCACTTTCCAAACGAATCGGACGCAATCCCCCAAAACATGTCAAAGATATGAGATTAGGAGCATTGATATTAAGGCATAAATGTTGGGATTCAAATACCTCCAAAACCTCCAGCACTGGACACTTTGACAGAATTGTATTCAACTGTTCAAGTGCTCTTGAGACACTAAAAAGTCGAAGCTTGACAAGCCGACTAAATCCTTCAAAGGTAGGATTAACTGTGATCCCAACATTTTGAAGAGACAAGCGTGTTAACTGTTTGCATTGAAATAGATGTTGCGGCACCACATAATCAATATTCTTGTTCATTGATGTGAGTTCGAAGTCTTGAATACAATGGTTTGACAACATGTGGAGCCAGTGTCCAATGGCAGTGTAGTTCTTACGGATGGCAGTGTAGTTCTTATTACGAATGTTTTGAATTGAACACTTAACTATGGGTCCTTTATGCACCAGTAAGATGCAATAGATAATGGATTCGAAATGCTGATTTGTTATCTTGTCAAAATCGAAAACAAGATGGGAAATGGTTGTCCATTTATACTTCCATTCCGTGGAGAGTATGCATGTCCTCACCGCATCTTTCAAGGGCAAGCGTGTGAGAATTTGATCAGTGACATTATCTGGGAGACTGCTGATTCTATCTACACCACTACCGATTCTGGCCATTAAAACTGTAAACAGACACCTTGAAATTCGATCCCTGCATAGTAAATCAATAAAAAGAGCCACTGATTACCCACACTCCCTAAAACTAAAACCCATGAATAAATCACCGCATCAATGGTGCATATGATTGAACCATCTAAATACTCAAAAGGAAATCTTAGCGAAATGGGTAAAATCTCAAGGAGAAAGCTAATTGTTCTCAAGTGACCCTCAAAGAATAATCTTCATTCATTAATTCATTCAAAGATGGAAATCTAAACATTGCAGATGGAACTTCATTAATTCAATAAACGAAAAAATAATCTCCTACTTGCAAATAATATACACGAAATCGAACCCGAGATAGAAAATTTCAAAACAAGAGATGATAAAAGAGTTCACAATAATTGCTACATAAAATGATTGCTTCAGGAAAACATAACCATGGCTGTACAGATTTAAAGCAATTGATGCTCAAATAAACAGAAGCATGGCTGTAGAGATTTAGACAGAAGCAATTGATAAACAAACTTACTAATTTTCATGTTCTGATTACGAAAAAAATAAGTAACTTTCAAACATTTGCTTAAACAAGATAGATTCACATATCACGTTTCTATTAACCCAAATTCAAAGAAATTCTTCCTAAAATTTCACAACTAGAAGCAGATATCTCATTCCATAAACACGTTCAGTTCCTTCACAACTCCTTACACCATAATCGAAAACGCACATAGTAATTCTGATGATCATCACAAATTTAGAGATTATGATCCAAATCAGTTTTTCAAATCACAAAGCCCCGTGCTTTCGATTTCCCTTTTAACGCAAAAATCGAACAATAGGTAAGAAGGCAAAAAGAGGAACTTTACCAAGCGAGAAGCAGAGTAGCGACGGGAGGAAGGGAAGACCGGAAGGGCTGAGCGGCGGCGGCGCTGTGCTGCTATTAAGGCCGAAGGGGATGAGAGCAGCGGCGATGGTCTGGGGATGCCGAAGGGGATGGGAAGTTTGACTTGGTTTACTTGTGTTTCTTTGCTTTCTCCTCTTTGTTTCTCTAGCTTTAAACTTTTTCTTGCTTCGGGTTCGGCGTGTTTGTAAAAAATAAAAAATAAAAAAATAAAAAATTAATACTTAATCCGTAAGACATGAAGTATAATAGGATGAGAAATACATTTTCACTTCTTCATGCAATCCTTAATCCGTAAGGCATCCAAATGCATGGATTTGTAGAAGTGATGTAGATGCATGTATTTTAACAATTCCCACCTTGTAAAAATACTGAATATACCGCATACCGCACATACCGTATTGAGAAAATATCGAAAATACCGAAATTTCAGTATACCATAATTTGTATGATACCGTACCGTAAGATTTCGGTATGGTAACCGTATAAATTTACCATACCGAACTTCAGTATATACCGCGGTATCGGTATGTCGGTATGTACCGATTGTTCGGTATGTCGGTATATACCGCGATACCGGTATATACCGCAATACCGGTATGCTGGTATGTAGCGAAAATTCGGTATGTCGATATATACCACAATACAGATATGTCGGTATGTAGTGAATGTTCGGTATGTCGGTATATATCGCGATACCGGTATGTCGGTATGTACCGAAGGTTCGGTATAGGCGGTATATACCGAACTTACCGAAATGTCGGTATGACAACGGTATGGAAATATTTCATACCGAAAGGTTCGGTACGGCAACGGTGTGAAAATTTTCATACCGTAAAATTCGGTACGGTATACAGTACGGTGAAATTTCTTCGGTATACCGTACCGACCCAACCCTACTTGTACCATCTCTTATGGTATCATATTAATAGAATAATATTTGTTTTTCAAACAATACTCTAAACTCATTTTCAGCTTTTATCATGAGTAAATACTAAAATTTGAGTTTCTACTATTTATAATTATTTCTCTTTTTTTAATTAAATTAATAGCAATCTCATTCCTCCAATGCAAATTAAATAATATATCAGTTTAATTGACAATTTTTTTTTCTAATTTTGTATTATGGTTAACAATTTTATAATTCATACAATCTTTTTATTTAATAAAGTATGTTTTATACCTAATTAGATTTTTAAAAAAATTTAAGAACTCTTTTTTTTTTAAGAATTTTATTTTATAAAGATGATTAAATTTAAAACTTCTGGTACAATCTTAGTCATTGTTTCAAAAAAAATACTTTGGCATGGGAAAATATGATTAAAAATAACATATTTCAAATATTAGATAAAAAAAGAACGTAAAATAAACAACCAAATAACTATGCAAACAAGATATTAAATTAATAGTCCAGTAAACCAAGATGAAAGAAGAGCACCACAACCGGATGTTGAGTTAGTAACGAAAGTGTTTTTCTTGTTATAGATTGATAAGAAATAAATATGCTTGAACTTCGTAATGCATTTGTTGAACACTTTGGGAAAAATACACAAATTCCGAGTCTTGATTTCGGATAAAATTCATTTGCTTTTAATTTAACATGCATGTTCCGCCCTTTAGTGTAATTTTTATTCTAATTATGTACATTTTTCTTAATTAATAAATTTATGTGTGTTAATAGATAATTTATAAAAAATTGATGAGTATGATAGTTGTTTTTATGAGAAAGAATATATAAATAATATTCTTTTGAATTAAGTTTACTGTAAATGGTTGGAGATAAACTAATATTTTTTTTGGGTGAATTATCGGGTATCTGCATGGGTAACTAAAGGCACCTCTCCCAAAGCAGTTTTTTGCATACACAATGCTAGAGCCCCAATCCACTCAAGCAACTGGTAAGATAAATTAATATTTAATGTGACATTTGAATTTGAATATTGTGTTGCTATTGGAGGTGATCTTAGTAATATACTAATATAATTCATATAAATATAAATAAATATTTAAAAATTAAAATGTAATAATAATATACGGCTCGGTTGGTTAACCGGGGAAAAATTTGTAAACCATAACCGAACCGAATCAATACCTGTGTTGGGGTATTTATATTCGAACTGGACACCATGATTAATAAAATTTCGATTCAATTTCAGTTGGAATCAACAATTCACGCTCCTATATTCAGATTCAGCTGAAGAACGAAAAAACAAAGCATGCATCTTGGTCTTCGAATATACTAAGGCACCAACCAAAGAAGATACAATAAGGGTAAGAGATTTTCGAGTAATAACACAGCATCACCAATCAACATCACAGTAGCTGATGAGATCAAGATTCAATGAAAGAAACAATGATGCTAATTAATGTCTATAATATAGATAGAGCCAACTTTATTGAGGATACAGAGTTGAAATGGCAGCAGAATTGTTTTCAAATTTAATTACAAGCTCAAAGTTATAAACGCAGAGATGAAAACATCAATTATAAATGCATCAAGTCGGGGAGTCACTGAAGGCACACAAAATCCAAGATTCCAGAAGGCAACAGGCACACATTAGCTCACTAGTTGGAGGTGGATAAATCCATTCACCGCACCAAAACATTTATATTCTGTCATCTTATTACAAGGGCAGCAGCATTTGATGCTCGCAGGAAGCTTGCCAACTCTTTCACCACCATCACTTCTTTAGCATTTTCAATGCGTCTAATTTCAAGTTTATGAAGTTCTGGCGCCTTTAAGAAAATAAGCTTCACAAACTCCATTTCAGGTTTTGAACCAAGAAAGCAATCAAAGGTCACATTTTTAAGGTAGCAACAGAAAGGAACTCCTGATTTCTGTTGCTCCTTGAGATACTGAACGGCAGGCTCCTCATCCTTGAAACGGTCTTGGAACTAGAACAACCATGATAATAAGTGTGAGAATGTTTCTTCAAAACAGGAATAAAGAATAAGGGAGAGAATATTACCCGACCAATGTCAAGACACTGCAATAAAGGGGAGCTTCTAATCAAGCATAGTAAAGAAGTGAGAAAAATCATATTTGCCAAATCATTATGGCCGATGTCAATACGTGTCAAATGATTCAGGTTGTAAGGAAGTATATGTGGCACATCACCTGATGCAGGACTCAAGCACTAGCATGAAAATACATGAGCACAGAACCAATTAGTTTTGACTTAACCTAGGAAACTTATATATATGTATATATATATATATATATATATATATATATATAATAATCTTTCTACCTCTAGGAATGCCTGATTAATTCCCAACTTCTTAATACGAAGCATTTGGCCAAAAAACTTAACCAAATCATTTCCAACAAGGCATGATGCGTTATTGTGATTCACAGAGCCACTTGTGTAGCAGACCTTAATGTGCTCAATGCTTGCACTTTCAAAACAAATCGGGCGCAATCCCCCACCACATTTAAAAGATTTGAGATTAGGAGCATTGATATTAAGGCATAAATGTTGGGAATGAAATAGCTCCAACAGCTCAAGCACCGGACATTTTGACAGAATTGTATTCAACTGTTCATGTGCTCTTGAGACAAGTCGAAGCTTGACAAGCCGACTAAATCCTTCAAAGGCAGGAGTAACTGTGATCCCAACATATTGAAGAGACAAGCATGTTAACTGTTTGCAATGAAATAGATGTTGCGGCACCACATAATCAGTATTCTTGTCCATTGATGTGAGTTCAAATTCTTCAATACCATGGTTGGACAACATGTGGAGCCAATGACCGATGGCACTGTAGTTCTTATTACGAATGTTCTTAATTGAACACTTAACTATGGATCCTTTATGCACCAGTAAGATGGAATAGATAATGGATTCGAAATCCTGAGTTGTTCTCGTGTTAAAATCGAAAACAAGATGTGAAATGGTTGTCCATTTATACTTCCATTCTGTGGAGAGTATGCATGTCCTCACCGCATCTTTCAACGGCAAGCGTGTCAGAATTTGATCAATGACATTGTCTGGGAGACTGCTGATTCTATCTACACCACTACAGTTTCTGGCCATTAAAACTGTAAACAGACCCCTTGCAATTTGTTCCCTGCATAGTAATTCAATAAAAAGAGCTACTGGTTACCCGCACTCCCTAAAAGTAAAATCCATTAATAAAATCAACACGCATTCCTATTTACATCCAAGCAAAAGTTCAGAAAAAACAGGAACAAATGAAACAAAATTTCGAGCATATAATCAATTTTCTTTTTACTTTTCAATACGCAATACAAAAATAAAAACTTGTTAAAGCATAGTCAAGGACCTCAAGGTTTATGGGGGGAAAAGATCAATATGAAAAAGATCCCTGGTTCTAAAAATTTAGGGTAGTAGAGGCGCATTGATTTGAAGCATTAGAAGCGTCGGATGCATTTAGGAACGGGATGTATACAACTATACCAGTAACCAAATAACCAAATGGAAGGCTTGCTTGGGCTATGAAAATGTGCTTAGTTCCAGATACTTGTTACGGCTATGAAAATGGGCTTAGACCGTTGGGCCAGCCCATCTCTACCACTTTAACAAGGCTGGATTGCGTTGAATATAGCCAGCTAGAGTAGGCACGATTCGAATACTGTATCTTCTAGGCTCTAGCCGAAATGAACCGAGCAAATAATTGAAGTTACTAACCGAAATTGAACTGAAAAATTCAGTTAACCGAAATTTTGATTAACTGAGAAAAATCATACTATTCACTGATTAGTCGAACCCAAGGTTTTAAATATTGGTTTCGGTATCTATATCGGACATATAAATTTAGGGATTTAGGAAAATTTCGGAGATATTTGAAATTTCGGGGGAAATTTCGGAGATATTTGTAATTTTTTGAGAAAACTAATTCGAGTTTCTGAGATGATGAAAATGAAGATATTTCAAAATTCCTCATCTCTGTTGCTATATAAATTAGTACTATGCTAACAATACTCATTTAATGATATAATATGCTAGTAATATTATTGACATCATGCACCATGTTGATTGATAGGAGGCTTAAAATTGATAAACAAGTTAATTGGATAACATCATTAATATGGGTTGAAACATAATTTTTAATTTTTAATTTTTTTAAAAAAATATATTTTTAAAATTTAGAAAAAAATTATTTTATTAAAAAAAATTCGGGAAATTTCGAGAAATTTCGGGAAATTTCGGATTTCGGGAGAAATTTCGATGGAAATTTTGCAAAAAAATATTGCATGTGAAATTTCGCTTCGGGATGTCCCAAAATCCGAAATTTCGGTCGAAATTTAGGGAATTTCGGGGATATTTAAAACAATGGTCGAACCGAACTGAGCTATCATATGATAAATCTGCTCACTGAATAATTGGAATTTCGGTTAACCGAAAAAATAATCTCCTATTTACAAATAATATAAAAAGAATCGAACCGAATTAGGAAATGTCAAAACAAGAGATGATAAGAGTTCACAGTAATTGCTACTTAAAATGAGTGCTCCAGGAAAACATAAGCATGGCTTTACAGATTTAAAGCAATTGATGCTCAAATGAGCAGAAACATGGCTGTACAGATTTAAAGCAATTGGTGCTCTAATAAACATAAGCATGGCTGTACAGAATTGATAAATAAACTTCCTAATGTTCATGTTCTGACTACAAAATAAATAACTTTCAAACAATTGCTTAAAAATTTTCTATTAACCGAAATTCTAAGAAATTCCCACAAAAATTTCACAACTAGAAGCAGATATCTCATTCCATAAACACGTTGAGTTCCTTCACAACTCCTTACACCATAATCGAAAACGCACATAGTAATTTTGATCACCATCACAAATTTAGAGATTAGGATGCGGATCAGTTTTTCAAATCACAAATCCCCGTGCTATCGATTTCGCTTTTAACGCAAAAATGGAACAAAAGGTAAGAAGGCAAAAACAGGAACTTTATACCAAGCGAGAAGCAAAGTAGCGACGGGAGGAAGGGAAGACCGGAAGGGCTGAGCGGCGGCGGCGCTGTGCTGCTATCAAGACCGGAAGACCGAAGGGGATGAGGATGAGAGTGGCGCTGGTCGCTGGAGGCCGAAGGGGATGAGAGCAGCGGCGCTGGTCAGCGAGTCAATTAGGTCTAGTCTTTTGAAATTTGTTATTTATTCCTACCGACTTACCTTAGTAATACTACTCCCTCCGTCCTCCCACATAGTTGTCTTGTTAAGATCCGATCTTATGGTAGCCTCTCTAAGCGATCCTGGTAGAATTTTAAAATTTTAAAATTAATAAGATCGGCCGATCCTGATCCTAATGTTACGATCTTATGGTCATACTCCCTTAAATGATTTTACATCTTACCATCATATTCTCTTAAATGCATTTGGGGATGTTTGGGAGTCAGCGGATTCACTAGCAGATAGCAGATTCGGAGAGAGAATTGTGAGAGGATATGCTATTTCAATCCGTTATATGCTCCTAAATCTATCTACAACCAAACACACTCAAAATTTTTGTAGTATTTTATAATTTGGGATCAAAGTAACTTCTTTTCTTTAATTCTAAACTTAAGAACTTGTATGATGTGTAAAAAAATATAATATGTTTGTGTGTTGAAATATGTTATATTTAATTGTGATGCTTTTGTACTATATTGTATTAATTAACTTGCAAGATTCATAAACACGCGAAATAATGCATTTACTTTTTAGTATTGCAATTACTTGCAAGATTCATAATGAGTTTGCCCATTATTGCAATTCCATAAGATCGTAGGATCCCGATTCGATTCTAAGATCTCGATCTTACAAACAGAAAAACGATCACATATAGGATTCCGATCTTAACAACCTTGCTCCGTCCCATTTAACTATATTGTCTTGTTTCATTTCTGTACATAATTCAGTGCACATATTCAATAATTAATATCTTAAAATATGTACACCAAAAAATTATGTAAAATATACATTCTAAAACTACATAATTTTACAATTCTAACAAGACTCAATTCGATTATTTTTTCTTTCAAATATGTTAAATAATGAACAGTGTCAAAAAATTAATCAAAACAAATATACTGGTACGAAGGATGTATAATTTATATAAATATAAATATTGACATACATGTATTAGGACAATTATATGAAAACACATATACATACATGCATCTTTTTTTGGTAACATACATGCATTTGAAGTCTTCGTTATTAAGTAGGTATACGACAAGAAAGTGAAATTGGTTTTGTTTTCTAATCAATAGTAGTCATCATCCATGTCACCAAAAAAAATTGTCATCATCAACAATCTGCAATGTAAAGCGGTAGCTTACCTCTACAAATAAAGGTCTGATCATGTAATCTTCTTACGCCTTTATCAGTTATCACAAAGAGAATAATTCCTACTCCATTCGACTCTTCTCATTGTTTCCTTCATTATCTTATTTATTTAATGTAGTTGTTTGCTTAAATTCATATTGAAGCAGTAGGCGTATACTATTATAGTATATATACAACAAAATATAAATATATTTAAATACAACAATATAAAAATATTTAAAAGTTAAAATTTAAAAATACTATATTGTTTCCCTTCGATTAATTAATCGGTCCAATTAATAGAAAATTGGGTTCGTTTGGTTTGGAATCAAAGATTCAATTCGATTTTTGCCCACCCCTACCAGCATGTGGTTTGTTCACCCCTAAGACTATCGATATCCGTAACCACCCTAAGTCCCAACGACCGAACCATCCAACTATCTCATTATTTAATTAATTTGGCCATGGTTGGAAATTAGCTGTTAGCTGTTAACTGATTCTGTGAGTAATAATTAGTTAAAATTAGCTGTTTGACAATTTTGAGACTAACTTTTTACCTAGAATAAGATAAAATCCAAAATGCTGCTATTTGCAGCGGTTTCAAAAAGAGCTGATTGAACACTGTTTTAAATTATTTTGTCTTTCTAAATAAGCTAATTCAATTCAAATTGCCTAGAATAAGTTAATTCCATTTAGTTGTTTTGCCAAACAGGGCCTTTATCTCTTCTCCAACTTATCAACATTCATCCCAACCCAACCACCCCAATTTTATATATTTTATCAATAACCACCCAACCACTATATTATTTATAATTATTTTAATTTATATAGTTTTAAATTATGTTGAAATATAAAAAATTAATGATAAAAAATATAAATATTTTATCTTACATATAAAGAATAAAAAGACTAAAATTTTAATATATTTTTTATTTATTTTTATTTTCTATAAATTTTTAAATAGGTTAAATATATCAAAATTGATATATTTAACTATATCAAATAAATTTTAAAATAGCTTAAATATATCAAAATTTATTTATTTTTATTTTCTATAAATTTTAAATTGATATATTATGTATATAAATATTTTAGCAAGAGTGGTTTTTATTTGTAAGAATGAAAAATTATAAAATTTGGTATATTTTTTATTTATTTTTATTTTAAAATATAAAAATATAATAATTTTAATGCGATTTGTTTAAAATTTTAATTGACCAATGAGACAAATGTTCCAATCCCATTAGTCAAGAAGAATAAGACCAAATGGTCTCATATCTCATTTGGTTGACCATGACATATTGCCATTGAGACCCCATCCCAATTTTGTTTTGTTTTTTGTTTTACAATAGACCTCAACTCTCTTTTTTACATTTTTATAAAAAATTTTAAATCCATTGATTGGAATTACCCTCTCGCACCTTTTTCCGTCTCCCGTTCGCCGCTCGCTTGACAGTTGCTCCGCCCTCGGCCTTGCCCTGCCGTCTTGGCTATTGCTTTGTTAAGGTATTGAAGATTGTTGAACAAATTGTGCTATTGTTGAACATATAGCTTTTGAATTGGTTTTGGTTGATTAGTTTTAGAACAATGTTGTGGTTTATGTTGAGTGAAGTTGCAATTTTAGATTTTATCTGCGGCAATGAGTAGTTTCTGCTCCAGTGAATGTCTATGGAATTTGATATCAGTAGAAAGTTGATTGTCATGAACTCATTATCCATTCTGAGAGGGTAAGTAAGCTGAGAGATATTCGAAGTTTAGTCATTATGTGGAAAAGAAATGGAGAACAGACGTAAAGTAGTGTCCTTCTTCCTTGAAAATAATTTCAGTAAAAGAAATTGTGGTTTTGAAGCATATTTTCGTTGGAATGAGATGAGATCATGCTAATTGCAATGTAGAATTTGGAATGAGACCTTTGCTAATTGCAATGTAGAATGTTAGGTGGTGCGTAATGATGGTGGTTGGGGGTTGAGGGTTGGGTAGCTCACTCATAAATGCCAGCCCATGCCCTTTTCTGCCTACAGGCACTACTTCAGAAGGAAATCACACCAACACGAAGCAAGCAGCAAAGCAGTTTGAGCTTTCTTTGCTTCTTCAATTTAGTGGGCAGATTTTGCCCAGAGAGTGAGTGGGTTTTGGTAGGCTTTTCTTTTGTGAGAGTCTACATTTGTTGAGTGGGTTTTGTGGGCCCGGAAATTATTGTCCAAACCCTTTTGTAATATTTCCCCTCATAGTAAATTTGTTTCTCCTTTTGCCTGTGGATGTAGGTCGATTTGACCGAACCACGTAAATTCTCTGTGTCTGTTTATTTTGCTGCATTTAGCTAATTTGGGTACACTTCCGCAACAAACTGGTATCAGAGCCCTGATTGCGTAGTATGCTCTGTGGTCGCAGTTAATCTGATCTTCCACATCAGAAACGCATCTCGGTTAAGCTACCATTTTGTGAGCCTTGTTTGTGCCTCTTGTTAGCAAAATGTCGGCCATAAATATTAAGGTTGATAAGTTCACGGGGAGAAATAGTTTTAGCCTATGGCAAATCAAAATGCGGGCTTTGTTAAAGCAACAAGGCTTGTGGGCTCCATTAAAAGAAAAGTTAGATCCAGATAATGCTGAGATGGTGAGCCTGGAGGAGAAGGCTCATTCAACCATCTTACTGTGCCTAGCAGATGATGTCATTACCGAAGTTGCGACGGAAACAAAGGCGTCTGGTCTGTGGTTAAAACTAGAAAGTCTTTATATGACTAAGTCTTTAACCAACAAGTTGCTATTAAAGCAACATTTTTTCAGCCTACGGATGCATGAAGGTACATCTCTTCGAGACCATCTCGATAGATTAAACACTATCTTGCTGGAGTTGCGTAATATTGATGTCGTTATCGAGGATGAAGATGCTGCATTGATATTATTAGTATCTTTACCACTATCATTTGAAAATTTTGTACAGTCATTTATAGTTGGTAAAGATACTGTCAGATTAGAAGATGTACGTGCTGCTCTACATAGTAGGGAATTGCGCCATAAGGCATCTTCGAGTAATGTAGATGATCAGGCTGCTGGGCTCGTTGTTAGCAGTGGCAAGGGACATGGAAAATTTGTAAAACAAAAGAAGAAAAAGTCTTTTGTTAAAGTGTAACACCCCGAAATTCATCCTCATAAGGTTTCAGAATGTTACCGCCACACTTGTCAGTCAGGCTCGCCCTTTGGCTAACTTAATTGACAAGTGCTACGGCTAAATATAAATTTTTGTAGTATGAACTTTAAAAATAATTGCCAATTTTATAAAATATAGACATAAGAAAATTTAAAGTACTTAATACCAGAGTCATTGTTCTTTATCACGCGGAAGCATAAACTAAAGGCAATATATATGACATTAATATTTAAAAGTACGTGGTTTCTTAAAGCAACAATCTTTTGATGAAGGGTAATCCCATCCCCAAATGCTCATGTCATGAGATGCAGTTCATATGTCAGCTCCAATATCTGTAAAAAGATAATACAACAACTTTTTATCAGTACAATGGTACTGAGTAAGTCAACCCGCTCCACTTCAAGAAGTGGGTTTTAAAATAGTGGTTGACACTAAAAAATAATAATAATAATTTTCACTTTTTTTTTAAAAGATCACACACATTACCTTTAACAAAATAAATAACTTTCATTCTTACCATTGTAGCAACTATGCACAAGAGGACACCATTTTCCATATATCATATCATATCATATAGATCATAAGTCATGATCAGCATGCAGCGGACTCATATACAGACACACTCCGGAGCCTCGGGTAACCCATCACGGATACACCCAAGAGTATAGACTCATACATGCAACAACGCCGTTTTGGCACAATTTATCAACAATGCCGTCTTGGCATATTTAGAGGGGGAGGCCCCGCAAGACACATCCCTAGTGCATTAGCCCTCTATCAAGTATGACATCTTACTCAAGTTAATAGTGCACAATGGATTTAAAAGAGTTTTTCACAATTTTTCCACATAATATCCTCTTTAAAAGAGTTTTCAACAATTTCACGGGAGTAACCTCATAACAAGGGCATTCAATAATGCCAAATATCATTTCAACATTTAACTCCCATATCAATATCTCATAGATATGAAAATATCATTTCATGGATCTCAAAATCCAACAATTTCTCATTTGGACCAAATATCAAGTCCAATGTCGCAGTTTACGCCAAGTCAGTTTAAAAATTCATATGAAAGGCGATTGCTTTGAAATTTAAACTGTAGATACTCAACACATAGTTGAACAAGTTTCATGTTTTACACTTTTCAAAATAAGGTATGGAAATAGTTCAAAAATCAAGTTCTTTTCAGAACATGTATTCTGTCAGAAATTCAATGGTGACTCTATAATTTTCAACAGGTTTTAAAAAATAGTAATTTGCGACCAAAAATTCTGAAATTTTACTACAAGGTAGATAACATATAGATAAATATTTTTCATGAATAAACCAATTGGTTTGAAACACTTAAGACCTTCAAAAATGAGGATTTCAGAAACACTATAATTTCTTAGATTTCAACAAAAAGAGATTTTGACCTTTCGATAAAGCGGATCCCATAACTTTTTCATATGAGTTCTAAAAATTATAAAATTTTCCAGAAAGATACTCAACTCAATAAGGAACAAGTTTTATGAAGGAACCTTTGAGGGATAATGAACCAAAATAGTTTAAAAAGATGGATCTTTATGTAAACGAAAAACTGACAGATTTTGGTATAATGGGGAAATTCTAATTTTGTACTCTTAAAACATGGATTGGGATCTCCAAAACTTGAAGTAGAGAGTGTTAACTTACTGAATTGATGTATAAGAGCAATGAGATTCAAAGATAATGGCCGTTATAACACAAGATTCGCGCCACAAATTACGGGTCTCGCTGAAATTCGACAATTAGAGGGAAATCAATTTATAGTATAAAAATAAAAGATTTAGATCTCTAAGATACAAGTTTCAAGGATGATATCTTACTAACCAAGTGTTGAGAAGAGTTAGAACTCTTAGAATGATGAAGGTTGCCAAGCCTACAAAACTCCACAATCCTTAAGATATGCTCACTATGTGGGAGAACTTTAAAGAATAAAATGGGTAGTGAATTTGGCTAATGAGATGGATGAGATTGGTGTGTTTGAAGGCTAGAAACTCCCTCTATTTATAGGCTAAGATTTGAACAATTGAACATGACACATTGTGAGAGTGATTACAACCTCATCAATCATCCAATTAAGTGTGTCTTGAGCAATAATGGTTAGAGTATTTGTATCCACTCATTTGGTCCTTATAGCCTAACAAAGAGGCTATTAGTTTGGGAAGCTATTAATTTTGTCCATCATGTTGTCTATTAACATAATGGTTTGCCTATTATGGAGGCTATTAATCTTGGTGGGTTCAAGAGATAATTGATCACCTTTCTTTGCTAGCCATTCATCCAAGACACTTGTTAATCATGTTGATTCTTCATCTATTTGTTTAGGAAGAAAATTTCTTGCAATTGCTTTTAACCGTATATTTGTGTAAGTAGTGTATCATGAAAATGATTGAAGTATTAGCTTGTCTAGAAAAATCATTATTCGTGCCATTATTTAGTGGCATGCATTTATACTCAATGAGTTGGATATGATAATATAATATTTATTTATTTATTTCAAGTATTGTATTTATATTAATGTGCTTTCAAAAAGATAATAATAATATACTTGCATGGTTATATTTTATTCATAATGATACTCAAACCACAAAGTCTTCATGTCATCATCAAATAAAAATTATAATTTATGAATATATTTTCTTATATATAAAAGTTAATTCTCATAGATTCACATAAAACTCATACTTTTATTTTTATAAAAATTTATTCCATAATGAATATCAAAGTACTTAAAATATTCACATACTATCATCATAATAATTTTCAAGACCAATGTGTATATACATAAAAACTTATATATATAATTTAAACAATTGATTTAAAAATATTCCATAAACTATATAATTCTATTACCCTTGATTTTGAAATTCATATTTCTTTTGGAAAATGCAAATTTACATATATAGTTTTTCAAGTGTTGTTTTGTAGAAAAATCAATATACTAATTCTTTAAGCAAGTGATTAAATATTTAATAAAAGTCTCTTTAGTGAATTACAATTATTTCGTCCTCGAAGTTTTAATCAAAACTACTATGGTAATCTAATATGCGGAATATAAGATAAAAGTTAATGGAAAAGAAAAAAAAATTAGGAGATTTTGAACATACCCTATCAAGATGTGTCGGGTGGTTACATCCTCCTCCCCTTAAGCCTACAGTTATGTCCCCATAACTGTTATTTGGTCGTTTAAAAAGAGATTGGGGTAGCGTTGCTTCATATCATCCTCTAGTTCCCATGTTGCTTCTTCCGTACCATGATTGGACCAAAGTACTTTAACAATCCGGGTGGTCTTGTTCCTTGTCGTTATTTCTTTGATGTCGAGTATTTGGATTGGATACTCTTCATAAGTTAGATCTTCTTTGAGTTCAATTACTTCCTGTTGAAGTACATGGGTTTGGTCATGCACATATTTCTTTAACTGTGAAACATGGAACACATTGTGCACTCGAGATAGTTGTGGCGGTAGGGCTAGTCTATATGCCAGGGTTCCGACTCGTTCCAAAATGTCATACGGTCCAATATATCGAGGACTTAACTTTCCTCGCTTTCCAAAACGCATCACTCCTTTCATAGGTGATATTTTCAGCATAACCTTATCTCCAACTTGAAATTCTAGGTCTTGTCGCCTAAAATCGGCATAACTTTTCTGTCGATCTTGTGCTGCCTTCATTTTCCCTTGGATCATCTTGATCTGTTGGGCCATGTCTTCAATGAGTTGCGGCCCAACCACAATAGAATTCTCACATTTTTCCCAACATAATGGGCTTCGGCACTTGCGTCCATAGAGTGCCTCAAACGGTGCCATGCCTATACTAGCATGATAGCTGTTATTGTAAGAGAACTCTATCAAAGGTAGATGGTTTTCCCAACTTCCTTTAAATTCAAGAACGCATGCTCTCAGCATGTCCTCCAGTGTTTGGATTGTCCTTTCTGTTTGTCCATCCGTCATCGGGTGAAAAGCGGTGCTCATTTTAATTTGGGTACCAAGAGCTTCTTGCAGCTTGGTCCAAAAATGAGAGAAAAATCTACTGTCTCTATCAGAGATTATATCATGTGGCACTCCATGTCGTCGAACCACGTTATTGATATATGCTCTTGCTAATTGATCCATAGACCATGTATCCTTCATTGGTATGAAGATCGCAATCTTTGTCAATCTATCAACAATTACCCAAATTTTATTCATTCCTTTTGGTGATCGTGGTAGTCCTGAAACAAAATCCATTGATATACTATCCCATTTCCAACTTGGGATTTCCAATGGTTTCATGAGTCCTAAGGGCTTCTGACATACTGCTTTAACCTTTTGACAGGTTAAACATCTAGCCACAAACTCAATAACCTCATTCTTCATCCTTGGCCACCAATAAACCCTCTTTAAATCCTTATAAAGCTTATCACCCTCTGGATGTACTGAATATGGGGTGTTGTGGCCTTCTTCCATTAATCTTCGTTTTAGCTCTACGCATTTATGCGGTACGCACCATCTTCCTTTGAAGCGAATGCTTCCATCCTCATGGATTGCAAAACCAATTGCTTTTCCTTCAGCAACCTTATTCTTGATCCTTTCAAGCTTTATGTCGCCTGGTTGAGCACTGCGTATTTCATCAAATACCGTAGATTCAATGGTCATAGCATTAATGACATTTTCCACAGTTCCATAATGGACTAGCTCCGTATCTACCTTGACCAAGTCCATATACAGTTTCGAAGGTAAGATAAGAGTATTTGCCACGTGTCGAGTCTTGCGGCTCAACGCATCTGCGACCACATTAGCTTTCCCTTCATGGTAGGCGATGTCCAAATCATAATCCTTGATCAACTCTAACCATCTACGTTGCCTCATGTTTAACTCCTTCTGAGTAAATATGTACTTAAGGCTCTTGTGGTCGGTGAATATCCGACAAGTTCGTCCATACAAGTAGTGTCGCCAAATCTTTAATGCGAATACTACCGCTGCTAATTCTAGGTCGTGCGTCGGATAATTCTCCTCATGAGGCTTCAATTGCCGTGATGCATATGCAATGACTTGTTGTTGTTGCATTAAAACACACCCTAGCCCTTCTTTTGAAGCGTCACTATACACTTCAAAATCTCCATTCTCTGTTGGCAATGTTAAAATTGGTGCTGTTGTGAGGCGTTTCTTTAACTCTTGAAATGATGATTCACACTTTTCTGTCCATTCATACTTCAAGCCTTTCTTCAAAAGTTGAGTCAGAGGTCGTGCAACTTTGGAAAAGTCCTTGACGAACCTCCTGTAATATCCAGCCAGTCCAAGAAAACTTCTCACTTCTGTTTGATTAGTAGACGTAGGCCACTCGATGATTGCTGATATTTTTGCTGAGTCAACAGAAACTCCATCAGCTGATACAACGTGGCCTAAAAATGCTACTTTTTCTAGCCAAAAGTCACACTTGGACAACTTGGCATAGAGTTGGTGTTTCCTTAATGTCTCTAGCACCTGATGCAAGTGTTGCTCATGTTCTTCATTGCTCTTTGAATAGATCAAGATGTCGTCGATGAAAATGACTACACATTGATCTAACAATTCTCGAAACACATCATTCATGAGATTCATGAATACTGCTGGGGCATTTGTTAGCCCAAAGGACATCACTGTAAATTCGTAATGTCCATAACGTGTCCTGAAAGCAGTTTTCGGAATATCCTTTTCAGCGATTCGCAGTTGATGATAACCGGATCGCAAATCTATCTTGGAGAATACCGTTGCACCTTTAAGTTGATCGAAAAGGTCATCAATCCTAGGTAACGGGTATTTGTTTTTAACCATTACCTGATTTAAACCTCTATAATCGATACAAAGACGTAACCCTCCATCTTTCTTCTTGACGAATAAGACTGGTGCTCCCCACGGCGACGTGCTAGGTCGTATATACCCCTTTTGTAATAATTCCTCAAGTTGCTCCTTGAGTTCATTCATTTCTAGGGTTGCCATGCGATAAGGAGCTTTTGATACAGGTTCTGTTCCGGGAAGTAGATCGATTGTAAACTCGACTTCACGTTCTGGAGGGATTCCAGGAATTTCTTCTGGGAATACATCTGGATACTCCCTCACTACTGGAATGTCATCAATTTTATTCTCCTTTAACTTGAGGTTATGGATATAGCATGCATAAAGCATATATCCTTTCTGCATAAGACTATAAAATTGTAAGGCATTTACTACCTTAGTCTTACGTTTGGGGAGTTGGACATAGTAGTTGACCTTTTTGCCTCTCGTCTTAGACAATGTAATTTTGTGTTTCTGACACTCAATTACCGCTTTATATTGGGTAAGCCAATCCATTCCCAATATAATATCAAAATCTTTAAGGTCAAATTCTACTAAGTTTGCATAGAACTCAAGGTTCTTAATGACTATAGGAATCCCATCGTATCGTTTGGTGCACGATACAATTTTTCCCGAAGGCAACTGAATTCCTAAGTTAATCATTTTAGGTTTTGGCATCTCTAATTCAGGCAAGATTCTAGAAGAGATAAACGAACAACTTGCTCCAGAATCAAATAAAACCTTAACAGGCACACTTAAAGCCGTAAATGTACCTGTTATTACATCCCCTTGAGTTGAAAGATCTGCCTGATTAATAACATTGAGCCGCCCTATAGGTGCTCCATGGTTCCCTTGTTGGTTTCTATTTTGCTGAGGCCTCTGTCCTTGATTATTTCCGTTCGCACATCCTGATTATTTGGCTGAGTGGGGATATTGATAAGGTCATCTCTTTGTGTAATATTTTCAATGCGGGTCGTACACTCCTTCCTCATATGACCTTCTCGGCCACATCTATAACATGTACCTGGCTTGGGGCATCCTCTAGCCAAGTGGGGCTTGTTGCATTTTGGGCATTGTGGTATGTACCCTTCATGGTTTCTAGTACCATTGTTGCCCCCTCCTTTGTTTCCCTGGACGGGTCGATTCTGCCCACCTCGAATATTGCCTTTATTGTTGCTGAGGTGGTTGTTGTTGCTGCTGCTTCCTCGGTTGTCCCGAATCCTCTTGTCCTGTCCTTGGAACCCGCGGCTAGACTCCCCAGCTTTTCTCTTCATCTGTTGTACACGAGAAACTGCGACAGCTCGATCGTAGATCGCTTGGAGGGTAGGATACTGAACTCCAGCCACCACTTCTCTAATGGAGAGGTTTAATCCTATTTCGAACTTTAGTGCCTTCTCGGCATCGGTGGAGACTAGCTTAGGAGCAAATCTGACTAACTCCTTGAATCTGACATAGTATTCTTGTACAGATTGTGCTCCTTGTCGTAACGATAGAAACTCTTCATACATTGCTGCTTTGGTACTCATCGGGTAAAACCTTTCTCTTAGAGCTTTTGTAAAGTTTTCCCATGTATACTCCTCCTCATCATCTAGCTCTCTCTTCTGTAACTGCCACCAGTCATCTGCATCACCTCCTAAAAAGTACGAGGCTATAGTAATCTTCTGCTCATCTGGGCAACGAGTCGCCTCGAGTAGCTTGTTAAAACTTTTTATCCAATCCTCCAATTTAGTAGGGTCCTCCTGCCCATCATAACGAGGTGGTCTGTATTGGTTCACCACTGCTAGGTGATTGAGCTGGGCTTGAGGTGGCGGCACAGCTGCTGTGGCTTGATTAATTTGACCCTGACCCAAGGCAATGAGCATTTGCTCAATGATCCTTAGGCGATCATTGTCAAGCGAGTTTGGCATTTTTTGATTCTGAGGGGTTTGGTTGTTGGGTGCTCCCTGATTAGGAGGTACCATGTTGTGTCCAACGCCCTGATTGTTGATGATGTCAGGGTGATATATGTTGTGTGCAGGTGGTACAGCTTGTTGATTGGATACACCCTGTGCTGCTGGCACTTCGTGGTTAGTCATGTTCGGATTTTGGTGTGGCTCCATGTTGTTGAGGGCATTAACACTTCGGAGGGTTTTTCTAATCCTTGCACGGGGTGCCATTCTGCTAAGGATGGTTAAGCAAGAGTGAGTTCAAGTCTAAGGGATGATTATGTCCTAAAACTCGTTAGGTCATAGTATAAGGATGAGTTAGGAGTATGACTTTATTTAGAGATTAACCAGAAGGAATGAAATAACAAGCTTTATTTCATAAATCTAGAAAATATTACAAGATAGAGAATTTAAAACGAGCACCAATGATAAGGTCAACTGACTTAGTATATCATAACAATATATAAATATATATATATTTCATTTTATTTTTTTTTCTTTTAAATTTTATAGAAAATGATGCATGCTCATGAATGCATATGTCCCCACCCCAAAAAAAAATAATTTCTAAATTTCAAAATTTAATATAGCCTATATGGGCCTTTGAAAAATATTTTGCATATTTCTTTCTCAAAATGGACTTTTTTTTTAATCCATAAACCGGAGTTAAACTGTCGCATCCCTTAGTCAAGCTCGCCTTGTTGCTAACTTAACCAAGAAATGCTAAGATTAGAGGGTACCGCCTTCTAAGTAATTTGCCAACTAGTTAAAATATAGAGCTACAAAGTTGATTCCCAGGAAAGACTGGTAGAGCCACCGGCTGACGGGCAATCTTTAAAAACCAGACTCCTTAGATAGAATCACCTCATGCAATTCTATATTTAACAGTTTACAAATACTTAGAGTTTAAAAATACGCTCTGATACCACTCTGTAACACCCCGAAATTCATCCTCATAAGGTTTCAGAATGTTACCGCCACACTTGTCAGTCAGGCTCGCCCTTTGGCTAACTTAATTGACAAGTGCTACAGCTAAATATAAATTTTTGTAGTATGAACTTTAAAAATAATTGCCAATTTTATAAAATATAGACATAAGAAAATTTAAAGTACTTAATACCAGAGTCATTGTTCTTTCTCACGCGGAAGCATAAACTAAAGGCAATATATATGACATTAATATTTAAAAGTACGTGGTTTCTTAAAGCAACAATCTTTTGATGAAGGGTAATCCCATCCCCAAATGCTCATGTCATGAGATGCAGTTCATATGTCAGCTCCAATATCTGTAAAAAGATAACACAACAACTTTTTATCAGTACAATGGTACTGAGTAAGTCAACCCGCTCCACTTCAAGAAGTGGGTTTTAAAATAGTGGTTGACACTATAAAATAATAATAATAATTTTCACTTTTTTTTTTAGAAAAAGATCACACACATTACCTTTAACAAAATAAATAACTTTCATTCTTACCATTGTAGCAACTATGCACAAGAGGACACCATTTTCCATATATCATATCATATCATATCGATCATAAGTCATGATCAGCATGCAGCGGACTCATATACAGACACACTCCGGAGCCTCGGGTAACCCATCACGGATACACCCAAGAGTATAGACTCATATATGCAACAACGCCGTTTTGGCACAATTTATCAACAATGCCGTCTTGGCATATTTAGAGGGGGAGGCCCCGCAAGACACATCCTTAGTGCATTAGCCCTCTATCAAGTATGACATCTTACTCAAGTTAATAGTGCACAATGGATTTAAAAGAGTTTTTCACAATTTTTCCACATAATATCCTCTTTAAAAGAGTTTTCAACAATTTCACGGGAGTAACCTCATAACAAGGGCATTCAATAATGCCAAATATCATTTCAACATTTAACTCCCATATCAATATCTCATAGATATGAAAATATCATTTCATGGATCTCAAAATCCAACAATTTCTCATTTGGACCAAATATCAAGTCCAATGTCGCAGTTTACGCCAAGTCAGTTTAAAAATTCATATGAAAGGCGATTGCTTTGAAATTTAAACTGTAGATACTCAACACATAGTTGAACAAGTTTCATGTTTTACACTTTTCAAAATAAGGTATGGAAATAGTTCAAAAATCAAGTTCTTTTCAGAACATGTATTCTGTCAGAAATTCAATGGTGACTCTATAATTTTCAACAGGTTTTAAAAAATAGTAATTTGCGACCAAAAATTCTGAAATTTTACTACAAGGTAGATAACATATAGATAAATATTTTTCATGAATAAACCAATTGGTTTGAAACACTTAAGACCTTCAAAAATGAGGATTTCAGAAACACTATAATTTCTTAGATTTCAACAAAAAGAGATTTTGACCTTTCGATAAAGCGGATCCCATAACTTTTTCATATGAGTTCTAAAAATTATAAAATTTTCCAGAAAGATACTCAACTCAATAAGGAACAAGTTTTATGAAGGAACCTTTGAGGGATAATGAACCAAAATAGTTTAAAAAGTTGGATCTTTATGTAAACGAAAAACTGACAGATTTTGGTATAATGGGGAAATTCTAATTTTGTACTCTTAAAACATGGATTGGGATCTCCAAAACTTGAAGTAGAGAGTGTTAACTTACTGAATTGATGTATAAGAGCAAGGAGATTCAAAGATAATGGCCGTTATAACACAAGATTCGCACCACAAATTACGGGTTTCGCTGAAATTCGACAATTAGAGGGAAATCAATTTATAGTATAAAAATAAAAGATTTAGATCTCTAAGATACAAGTTTCAAGGATGATATCTTACTAACCAAGTGTTGAGAAGAGTTAGAACTCTTAGAATGATGAAGGTTGCCAAGCCTACAAAACTCCACAATCCTTAAGATATGCTCACTATGTGGGAGAACTTTAAAGAATAAAATGGGTAGTGAATTTGGCTAATGAGATGGATGAGATTGGTGTGTTTGAAGGCTAGAAACTCCCTCTATTTATAGGCTAAGATTTGAACAATTGAACATGACACATTGTGAGAGTGATTACAACCTCACCAATCATCCAATTAAGTGTGTCTTGAGCAATAATGGTTAGAGTATTTGTATCCACTCATTTGGTCCTTATAGCCTAACAAAGAGGCTATTAATTTGGGAAGCTATTAATTTTGTCCATCATGTTGTCTATTAACATAATGGTTTGCCTAGTATGGAGGCTATTAATCTTGGTGGGTTCAAGAGATAATTGATCACCTTTCTTTGCTAGCCATTCATCCAAGACACTTGTTAATCATGTTGATTTTTCATCTATTTGTTTAGGAAGAAAATTTCTTGCAATTGCTTTTAACCGTATATTTGTGTAAGTAGTGTATCATGAAAATGATTGAAGTGTATTAGCTTGTCTAGAAAAATCATTATTCTTGTCATTATTTAGTGGCATGCATTTATACTCAATGAGTTGGATATGATAATATAATATTTATTTATTTATTTCAAGTATTGTATTTATATTAATGTGCTTTCAAAAAGATAATAATAATATACTTGCATGGTTATATTTTATTCACAATAATACTCAAACCACAAAGTCTTCATGTCATCATCAAATAAAAATTATTATCTATGAATATATTTTCTTATATATAAAAGTTAATTCTCATAGATTCACATAAAAACTCATACTTTTATTTTTATAAAAATTTATTCCATAATGAATATCAAAGTACTTAAAATATTCACATACTATCCTCATAATAATTTTCAAGACCAATGTGTATATACATAAAAACTTATATATATAATTTAAACAATTGATTTAAAAATATTCCATAAACTATATAATTCTATTACCCTTGATTTTGAAATTCATATTTCTTTTGGAAATGGCAAATTTACATATATAGTTTTTCAAGTGTTGTTTTGTAGAAAAAATCAATATACTAATTCTTTAAGCAAGTGATTAAATATTTAATAAAAGTCTCTTTAGTGAATTACAATTATTTCGGGTAATTTATATGGTATTACAATCCACCCTCCTTAAGAATCAACTTCGTCCTCGAAGTTTTAATGAAAACTACTATGGTAATCTAATATGCGCAATATAAGATAAAAGTTAATGGAAAAGAAAAAAAAATTAGGAGATTTTGAACATACCCTATCAAGATTGTGTCGGGTGGTTACATAAAGGTCCCAAGCCAGGTGATGTATGCAATTATTGTAAAGAGAAAGGACATTGGAAGACCCAGTGTCCAAAGATGATGAAGAAGCAACAACATGGAGCGCAACAAGAGTCTATCTCTGTTGCGGTCAACGACGATACAGATCCAGAGGATCATTTGGCTTTGGTCACAAGCGTGCAACCATCGCAAGATGATGTATGGGTTCTTGATTCTGGAGCATCATACCACATGTGTCCTAACAAAGAGTGGTTTTCGAGCTACGAACCAGTCGATGGAGGAAATGTTTTTATGGCAAATGATTCTGTTTGTAAGACAGCTGGGATTGGTTTTATCAAGCTTAGAACACATGCCGGTGAAATTGCAACTCTGCACGATGTCTGACATGTTCCAAAGCTGAAGAAGAATCTGATATCCTTAAGAGTCCTTGACAATAAGGGTTTCAGATACGAAGGGGAGCATGGAGAACTCTACATCATGAAGGGATCGTCCGTGGTTTTGAAAGGAGTCTTGCATGGATCTCTGTATGTTGTGCAGGGATCTACTGTAGTAGATTCTGTAGCTGCTGTTGCTGATACTTCTGATATGTCCAAGCTATGGCATATTAGACTTGGGCATATGAGTCAGAGGGGAATGCAGATCCTGTCAAGTCGTGGTCTTCTTGAAGGTCACAAGTTAGCTGAGTTCGGGTTCTGTGAGCACTGCACATTTGGTAAATTACATCGTACCAAATTTGGAAAAGCAACTCACAGAACGAAGTCGACGATGGATTACATTCATTCTGACTGTTGGGGTCTTTCACGAGTTGAGTCGCTTGGGGGCAGCAGATACTTCTTATCCATTATCGATGATTATTCAAGGATGACTTGGGTAATCATGATGAAGGAAAAGGCTTCAAGCAGTGGAAGGCATTGGTAGAAAACCAGACCAACAAGAAGATTAAAAGGCTTCGAACTGATAATGGTTTGGAATTCTGTTCGAGGGAATTCAATGAGTTCTACAAGAACAATGGAATTGCACGGCATCACACAGTCAGGAACACTCCACAACAAAATGGAGTGGCAGAGCGTATGAATCAGACGCTTTTGGAGAGGGCACGCTGCATGCTCTCAAATTCTGGATTGCCAAGGAGCTTTTGGGCAGAAGCAGTTAACACTGCTTGCTTTCTGATCAATCGGGGACCTCATACTGGAATTGATTGTCGGATTCCTTATGAGGTTCGGTCGGGTAATTCCTATGGTTACTCGAATTTGAAGTCTTTTGGATGTGCGGCTTATTATCACGTAAGCGAGGGGAAACTGGAGCCCAGAGCAAAGAAGGGCGTTTTCGTAGGATATGGAGATGGAGTTAAGGGATTCAAAATTTGGTCACCTTCTGAGAAAAGAGTTATCTTGAGCAGAAGTGTGGTGTTTGACGAGAATTCTATCCTCAGTATGCCTACGAAGGTGGTGAATGCCTCAGAAAATTCGGGTGCTGACAGTAAGGTGGAGCTTCATCTTTCACCTGATGATTCAGATGAACAACGAGAGGTTGAGCAAGAGCAGGAAGTGCACTTGGATTCCAATCAATCAACCGAAGTTGAACCACCTGAAACCAACCTACCATCGAGTTCAGCTGATGTGCCGAAGCAAGGAATTGCTTATGATCGTGCTAGAAGGTTGGGAGTCCAACCTCCTAGCAGATATCAAGATTTTGTCTGCTATGCTCTTCAAACAGCTGAAGATTTGAATTATTCTGAGCCCTCCACTTACAAAGAAGCCGTATCATGTGGCGAGTCTGTACAATGGCTTGCTGCAATGGGAGATGAAATGGAGTCGTTACATAAGAACGACACTTGGGAGTTAGTCAAACAACCACTTGAAAGGAAGATTGTCACTTGCAAATGGATCTTCAAAAGGAAGGAAGGTGTCTCACCAACTGAGGGCGTACGATATAAAGCTCGACTAGTTGCTAGAGGATTTACTCAGAGGGAAGGAGTTGATTACAACGAGATTTTCTCACCTGTGGTCAGACACACTTCCATTCGTGTCCTGTTGGCTATAGTAGCGCATCAGGATCTGGAGCTCGAACAACTAGATGTGAAGACAGCCTTTCTTCATGGGGAATTGGAGGAGGAGATCTATATGTCTCAGCCTGAAGGTTTTCTTGTACCGGGAAAAGAAAACCATGTTTGCAAATTGAAGAGACCATTATATGGTCTGAAGCAATCTCCGAGACAGTGGTATAAAAGATTTGATAGCTATATGGTTGAGCTTGGCTACAACAGAAGTCCATATGATTGTTGTGTCTATCACAAGAAGTTGGAAGATGGTTCGATCATCTACTTGCTTCTGTATGTAGATGACATGATCATTGCTGCACGGAACAAGGCCGATATTCAGAAATTGAAGGGTCTACTGAGTGCAGAGTTCGACATGAAGGATTTGGGTGCAGCGCAGAAAATTCTGGGGATGGAGATCTATCGAGATAGAGATCAGAAGAAGCTTTTCTTGTCACAGAAAAGCTACATCCAGAAGATTCTGTCAAAGTTTGGAATGTCTTCGGCGAAACCTTTGAATACTCCATGTGCTACTAATACACAACTCTCAGCTACCTTTGCACCTAAATCTGAAGCTGAGAAGGAGTATATGGCAAAGGTTCCATATTCTAGTGCAGTGGGCAGTTTGATGTATGCCATGGTGTGCACTAGACCTGATTTGGCACAGGCAGTCAGCGTGGTTAGCCGATTCATGGCGAACCCGGGAAAAGAGCATTGGCTTGCTGTGAAGCGAATTTTTCGCTACTTGAGAGGTACATCTGATATTGGTCTCATCTATGGAGGCGACTTGCAGTGTTCGGTGGTTGGGTATTCTGATTCTGATTATGCTGGAGATGTGGATAGTAGGAGATCAATGACTGGTTATGTTTTCACTCTTGGAGGCTCTGTCGTCAGTTGGAAAGCAACTTTGCAAGCTACAGTAACACTGTCTAATACGGAGGCAGAATACATGGCACTGACAGAGGCTGCCAAAGAGGGAATTTGGTTAAAAGGACTGGTTGACAATCTTGGTCTACATCAAGATCAAGCAGTTGTGTTTTGCGATAACCTCAGTGCAATATGTTTGGCTAAGGATCATGTTCATCATGAGAGAACCAAACACATTGACGTGAGATATCATTTTCTGAGATCAGAATCGAGGATCAAAGTGCAGAAAATTGCTACGGCAGATAATCCTGCAGATATGTTCACTAAGCCAGTACCTCATAGCAAGTTTCGACATTGCTTGGACTTGCTAAATGTTTTGAGCTGTT
Organism: Hygrophila difformis; assembly: GCA_030278955.1. Taxonomy (NCBI): domain Eukaryota; kingdom Viridiplantae; phylum Streptophyta; class Magnoliopsida; order Lamiales; family Acanthaceae; genus Hygrophila; species Hygrophila difformis. Next base: position 65,614,044 of record JAOANR010000001.1, read on the forward strand.
GATTGCCTCTCCGAGGCATTTTGTTTTCCCATGATGGGAAATTTGGAGGCAAAAGAAGAGTTTGAGTACCGTTTGGTACATTTGTGTGCATAGTTTGGATACATTTGTTATCGGGGAAAGTTTGAGATCAAGGTGGAGCATACTCATCGTTTGACAATGCTTAGGACGCACCAAGGTGGAGATTTGTTAGGTGGTGCGTAATGATGGTGGTTGGGGGTTGAGGGTTGGGCAGCTCCCTCATAAATGCCAGCCCATGCCCTTTTCTGTCTATAAATACAGGCACTACTTCTGAAGGAAATCACACCAACACGAAGAAAGCAGCAAAGCAGTTTGAGCTTTCTCTGCTTCTTCAATTTAGTGGGCAGATTTTGCCTAGAGAGTGAGTGGGTTTTGGTAGGCTTTTCTTTTGTGAGAGTCTACATTTGTTGAGTGGGTTTTGTTGGTCCGGAAATTATTGTCCAAACCCTTTTGTAATATTTCCCCTCGTAGTAAATTTGTTTCTCCTTTTGCCTGTGGATGTAGGTCGATTTGACCGAACCACGTAAATTCTCGGTGTCTGTTTATTTTGCTGCATTTAGCTAATTTGGGTACACTTCCGCAACATAGAATAGAATATGCTGTTTGTTAATACTATGTTTTTTTGGCAACATGATTCATGAACTGTTCTATCTCCGGTCACCATTGTTTATAGTGAACGAGTAGTCTGATCGCTCTCAACCTTATGGTTCAAAATCCTACCGTGGGGGCCTCCGCAAAAGCTGATGTTGTGGATAACATTCTCAAATGTTTGCCATTGCAAGATGTAGTGAGGACTAGCATACTCTCGAGAGGGTGGAGGTATAAATGGACAACCATTCCATACCTTATTTTTGATGATGATTTCAAAAAATCATTGAGGGGAAACTATGAGCCCAAATCCATCATCAATCATGTCTTGGCAGTTCACAAAGGACACATTGTCAAGTTCCAAATCTCCTTTAATTTTCCCATTAAAGACAATTCTACCATTGATTGCTGGCTTCATTTCTTGTTAAAACATCATGTTGAGGATCTAACACTTGATCTATCTTGTCTTATTGATGATGAGGTGGTGCTTCATCATCTCTTTGGCTTTGATCACCTTCGATACTTGAGCTTTGGGCAGTCTAAGGTTAGACTTCCACCTTTCTTCAAGGGACTCAATAGGCTCGTCAAGCTCTCTCTTTGGATTGTTGATTTTGAACTTGAAGACGGCTTCAATATGTTTATATCTAAGTGTCCAATGCTTGAGCAATTGGATGTGGAAGGCTGCAAGACACCATTAAGCCTAGTTATTGATGCTCCTAATCTCAAGATTTTTGAATTTGAGGGTATACTTAAATCAATTTATTTTAGAACTGTGAATATTTGGAAATTTCAGTTATTGGTATTGGGTATGACAATAGTGAAAATTTTGTGATGCCCGTCCCTGAGTCGCTTGGGACTGAGGGAAACTTAGTCAATGTTTTTCATCAACTGTCATCTTTGAGAAGACTGAAATCTGAAGAGTGCTTTGTGCAGGTAAAGGAGTCTTTTTTTTTTTTTTTTGAATTTTTCACTAGCTGTACATTTCTCTGGTCTCAGCCTCTAACTAATTCAGTACATTCTTATTTTTCACAAACTTTTTATTAAAATTGTGTTGCACATTTCTAGAGTTTTCTTGAACTAAGTTTATTTGGATGAGTTAGTAGAATATTCTAGATATTGAAGCATGTGATTAAATTAGAGGATGAAGATTGAAGAATGGCCTAGAAGTTGAATGTCCTAGAATAATCTACCAAGCTCCATTGAGTAGTATAAATAGATGGAGCCATTGTTAGATCTTTGTAACAACAATAACAATAAGATCACCACCAAACCATTCAAGCAATACAAGTTCCTTTCCAAAAGTTCTATTTCCAACCTCCTTCCAAACCTTCCTTTAACATTCAAACACATACTTCCCACACTAACTACCCATCACCAACCCTATACACATACATAAACACTATATTCCCATATCCTAAAAACCATCAGTGGTATCAGAGCCTCGTTCGAGATTATCGGGCGTTACCATGGCCGACACATTCCGCTCAACTATTCCAATTCCAGTTTTTCGTGGTGAAAACTACGATTTCTGGGCAATCAAAATGAAGACATATTTTTGTGCTCAAGGTTTGTGGGATATTGTTAATGATGGATATACTATGCCTGACAATATCTCCACACTCTCTGAGAAACAAAAGGAGGAATTGAAGGAGATCCAAAAGAAGGATTCTCAAACACTTCTCGCTCTACAGATGAGCTTGGCAGACGAATACTTTCCAAGGATCATGGGAGCAAAAACATCTAAAGAAGCGTGGGATAAGTTGAAGGAGGAGTTTCAAGGTGGTGAAAAGGTACGCTCCACTAAACTTCAAACTTTAAGGAGGAAGTTTGAAAACTTGAAGATGTTAGATTCTGAGACTGCTCAAGAGTATTATGCTAGAGTTAATGAAGTAGTAACTCAACTACGAGCCTATGGGGAAGACATCCATGACAACAAAATTGTTGCTAAAATTCTAATCACTTGCACAGAAAAATATGATCCCATAATAGCTGCTATTGAAGAATCTAAGGACATAAATAAATTAAGTGCTACAGAGTTAATGGGATCATTAGAGGCTCATGAGAAAAGATTAGAAAGGCGTTATGAAAAAGACATAGATAGTGCCTTTCAATCTAAAGTTAATATGCAGTCTCAGAAAACAAAAGAGAATAATAAGTTCTCTCCTTGTGGTATTTGTAAAAGAACAAATCATTTGGAGAAAGATTGTTGGTTTAAGGATAAACCACAAAAACAAAATTATAATAAATTTGCACGAGGAGGAAAAATTAAAGGATTTAATCGAAGACACCAGGCTAATTTCTCTCAAAACACAGAATCTGAGGATTATTTGTTTTATGTCTGCCAAGCTGCATCTACTAAGGATAAAGATACATGGTATTTGGATAGTGGCTGTAGCAATCACATGACTAAAAATGAGAGTATCTTTTGTGAACTTCAAAAGATAAATACAAAAGTTAAACTAGGAAATGGTGATTATATGGAGGCAACTGGTAAAGGAACCATTGCCATAGATACCAACAAAGGAAAAAGATATATAAGTGAAGTCCTTCTAGTCCCCACAATCGATCAGAATCTACTAAGTGTGGGACAAATGATTGAGAAAGGATATTCCTTACAATTTGAGGGAAATTCTTGCACAATTTATGACAAGAAAGATAAATCCCTCATAATCACTAAAGTCCAAATGAGTGAAAATAGATGCTTCCCAATTCAATGGAGATACGCAAACAATGTTGCCATGAAAGCTCAATTGGACGACACTTGGCTATGGCATAAACGGTTTGGGCATTTCAATCTACAAGGATTGAAACTCCTAAACCAGAAAAACATGATGCGTGATTTTCCTCCAATCAAAGAGCTCAACGGAGTTTGTGAAGGGTGCATGCTCGGGAAACAACACCGGCTACCATTCCCATCTGGGAGATCTTGGGGAGCTAAGAAGCCTCTGGAGCTCGTGCACACCGATATATGTGGTCCAATTCGCACCCCATCTCATGACAAAAACAGGTACTTCATCCTATTTATTGATGATTTTACTAGAATGACATGGGTCTACTTTCTACGAGAAAAATCCCAGGTGTTCGATATTTTCAAAAAATTCAAGACCTATGTCGAAAACCAAAGTGGCTACAAAATCAAAACCATCCGGAGTGATCGAGGGAAAGAATACACCTCCAATAAATTCACAAAATTCTGTGAAGATGAAGGCATGGAGCACCAACTCACAGTCGGATATGCACCAGAACAAAATGGTGTGTCTGAAAGAAAGAATAGGACTGTGATGGAGACCGCAAGATCCATACTGACAGAGAAAGGTCTTCCAAAAACCTTCTGGGCGGAGGCTGTGAGTACTGCAGTCTATCTCCTCAACAGATGTCCAACTAAAGCTGTACAAGACAAGACACCAGTTGAAGCATGGAGCGGACGGAAACCATCTGCGAAGCATCTTCGAGTCTTTGGATGTATATGCTATGTCCATATCCCAAAGGAGAAGAGGAGCAAGCTCGACGAGAAGACAGAGAAAGGAATTTTTCTGGGCTATAGCACTCAATCAAAAGGTTATAGAGTGTATAGCTTGGAAAATAAAAAGCTCATCATTAGTCGGGACGTGATGTTTGATGAAGATGCTGCTTACAACTGGGAGACAAACCAAATAGAGAAAAAGAATATCTACCTACCGGCACTGGTCCAACAACAATCAGATGATGGCGGCCCACAGGACGCACGAAGACAAGTTGTAGAAGAAGATCCTATCACATCTCCAGAATCCATCCCAAGAAAATTCAGATCTCTGACGGAAGTTTATCAGAGATGCAATTTTACAACTATGGAGCCGAACAACTTTGAAGAAGCTTCCAGAGAGGATGTTTGGATAAAAGCAATGGAGGAGGAGATACATATGATTGAAAAGAACGAAACATGGGAGCTGGCAGATCTTCCCAAAGATAAAGAAGCCATTGGAGTTAAGTGGGTCTACAAGACAAAACTCAACCCAGACGGTTCAATACAAAAACATAAGGCAAGGCTTGTCGCTAAAGGATATGCACAACAATATGGAGTAGACTACAATGAGACCTTCGCTCCAGTAGCTCGACTCGACACAATACGAGCACTTATTGCACTAGCAGCACAGAAAAAGTGGAAGATATATCAGCTCGACGTGAAATCAGCATTCCTTAATGGATATCTTAATGAAGAGATCTATGTGGAGCAGCCTTCTGGCTTCGTGATACAAGGGCATGAAGATAAAGTCCTCCGACTAAAGAAAGCGTTATATGGACTAAAGCAGGCGCCACGAGCTTGGTATAGCAGAATTGATGACTACTTCACTAAGCTTGGATTCAGGAGGAGTATGAGTGAGCCAACACTATACATCAAGACTCGAGGTACGGATGACAAACTCATTGTCTCTTTATATGTTGACGATCTTATATTCACAGGAAACAATGAGACAATGATTGGGGAATTTAAAGAAGACATGATGAAAAAGTTCGAGATGACTGATCTAGGCTTGATGCAATATTTTCTCGGCATCGAGATAGATCAAAGAGAAGATGGTATCTTCATCTCTCAAAAGAAGTATGCTGAGAGCTTACTAAAGAAGTTTAAAATGGAGGGTTGCAAGGCCGTAGCAACTCCACTTGACAATAATAAGGCGTTACAAAAGGAAGATGGCTCACCAAAAGCAGATAACTCAAAATTCCGAAGCTTAATCGGAAGCCTACTCTACCTGACAGCGACTCGACCAGACATAATGTATGCAACCAGCTTTCTATCAAGGTTTATGCAAGAACCAACTCAAATTCACTATGGAGCAGCCAAGCGAGTACTCCGATATCTTCAAGGAACTAAGACATTCGGCATCTGGTATGAATCAACACCAAACTCTAAACTAACTGGCTATACTGACAGTGATTTGGCAGGATCAGTTGATGATATGCGGAGCACATCAGGCTACGCATTTACAATCGGTTCAGGAATATTTTCTTGGGCATCTAAAAAGCAAGCAACGGTTGCTCAATCATCAGCCGAAGCAGAGTACATAGCAGCAGCAATGACTACAAGCCAAGCAATTTGGTTAAAGAGAATACTTGAAGATATGGGAGAGCCACAAGATAAAGCTACAAAAATCTACTGCGACAGCAAGTCTGCAATAGCCATGGCGAAAAATCCAGTGTTCCACAACAGAACTAAACATATCAAGATCAAGTATCACTTCATCAGAGAAGCAGAAGCAAACAAAGAAATTGAACTGGAGCATTGCAAGACAGAAGAGCAACTTGCAGATATATTTACAAAAGCACTACCACGAGGCAAGTTCGAGACTTTTCGAGAACTCATTGGAGTTAGAGAAATATGCACCAAGGAGGAGTATTAAAATTGTGTTGCACATTTCTAGAGTTTTCTTGAACTAAGTTTATTTGGATGAGTTAGTAGAATATTCTAGATATTGAAGCATGTGATTAAATTAGAGGATGAAGATTGAAGAATGGCCTAGAAGTTGAATGTCCTAGAATAATCTACCAAGCTCCATTGAGTAGTATAAATAGATGGAGCCATTGTTAGATCTTTGTAACAACAATAACAATAAGATCACCACCAAACCATTCAAGCAATACAAGTTCCTTTCCAAAAGTTCTATTTCCAACCTCCTTCCAAACCTTCCTTTAACATTCAAACACATACTTCCCACACTAACTACCCATCACCAACCCTATACACATACATAAACACTATATTCCCATATCCTAAAAACCATCACTTTTCATGAAGTTTTTGGCTGTTGGTGTTGTGCCACGCAAGCTCCCCAATGACCTCAACTATTTGACTAGCCTGGACTTTTTGCTTGTTGATTTTGGAAACATGGGCCATGTCCGTTGTGTTCTTTGCTTGATTAGAAGCTGCCCTTATTTGCAAACGCTTACAATTTCTTTAAGTGGCATACTTCATTTGGGATTTAATTTTCTCATTCTGATACTGTACTTAATCCATTTCCCGCTTATTTTAGACTGTTCCGGATCATTCTGAAGAAGGAATTGTAATTCGACATCTTAAAGCATAACAGAAGCTTGAAATTCCTCTCTACTGTTGCCTCGAAAATGTCATGATTTTTGGTTTCTCAGGTTCAAAAACTCATATGGAATTTGTGAAACTTCTTTTGTTGGGGGCAGTGAGACTTACGGAACTGAAATTGCATTTTGGTGTGTATCCACCCCAACACAGTATGCTGAAAGAGTTGTTAGGCTTTTCATAGTTCCTTGAGACCGAGGAATATTATTATTGCTTTCAGATATAACATTACCCTGTGACAAATTTCTAACTCTTGCTTCGCCCCTTGTTTTGAACTGAGAGTGGGTCTCTATTCTGTGAACATACTTTTTTTTTTTTCTTTTTTCTTTTTTGTCGCCTGTGCATTCCTCTATGTACCTAGCTACATGGGCGTGTATATCTTGGATTGGCATTTATGATTACTTCAGTTCTGGATTACTAAGGCGTCACGAGTTGTAATCTTGTCTTTTGATGGACATGCATACTAGTATATGATAGTATTTTCTTTTCAGGGAAAATAACTTTTATTTCTCATTTGTGCATTGATCTGGATTTGGAGCGGCTTGTGTAAGTCTTGTTTGGTAAATGGTAATATTTGTTTATATATGTGTGTATGGTGGTTTTGATAATGAGAAGGCAATGCTGCTGTGCTTTGATTGGTGTCTGTGGGTCATTGTTTGAGGTCTTTCTAGTGCTATCAGTTGCCGTGCTGTTGGGCTTTCAACTTAATAAATGTATGGCAATGAGTGGATTGAATTTCAATATTTTCTATTGCATGAAATTTCATCATTTGATCAATGTGTGTATGATTATTAACACTCAATGAAAATGAAAATATATGGTCATTGTCACTTGATCTGAACACAACTATTTAACTTATAGTAGTATTGAAGAAGTAAATTGATTGTCTTAAAAATTATAAGCCATTATGTTTAGACATTTTGTTGTTCCTTCATTTGGAAAGATGGAAATTGATGAAAACTTTAGAGAACAAAATTATGCCAACAAACTTGAAGATGAAGAGTGAAGGAAGCTTTTGGACCATTAATGTGTTAAAATTTTACATATAAATTATAGTAGTATGTTTTTATCATACCTCTGCTTGAATGCATGCATTTTATTTTTTTTGTATTATCTTCATAACTTTGTATAAAACATATGTTGCATTTAACTCTATATTTTGTGTTTTTGAAATTGGTTCTTTCTTGAAGCCATGTGAAACCAGCTTTCCTTGTTACATCTTCATTTGATCATCAATAAATCATGTATACAGTGTATATAATACAGTACTATTTATTATCGGAAAAATGATACTAGATCTCTATAAACGGAAACCTTTGGCTAACAAAATTTACGATTATTTATTTCATGGGTACTTTTGCACTGCTGCAGGATCTCTTTGAACTCGTTTCCAGAATATCTCTTTCTATGGCCAATAGAATAACAATATACTTATAATTCCAGCATCTTGTGCTTGCGGTTCAGCGCAGTGCATCCTTCATTTTGGGGGAGGGTTGGAGGTACAGATGGTAAATGGATTACCCTTGTTTTAAATTTCAGAGAAGTATTTGATTTTCATATTTGATCCTATTTTACCTTAATTCTACCAACCAAAGTTAAATCGCTTTATCCTCATTGTCTTACTAGGGCAAGTTCCGTGATGGCATCCGCCATGACTCTTGAGTAGGCTATCTAGATTCCAAATTATTAGAGGCAATGTTGAACCCTGCTGTTCGTCGTTGCAGAAACCTCAAGTTCGTTTGGGTTGAGAACTCGTTTTACTGCTGCCCAGAGAAAATTAAATTCATGAACATTCTATACATTTGGTCGCCTAAACTGAAGGTTATATAGCCTGCACCATTGTAATACTCATAATTTCATTCTCAATTGATTGGTGGCAATCACGTATGGGAGCCCATGGGTAAATGTGATGTCCGTGTTTGGTGGTTTATGTAAAGATAATGATGGGACGAATGGTGATGGGTTTTCAGTTTTGTACTCGTGCAGTATCACTGTCGATTTATCAGTTAAATGTAATATCGAAGGCAATTTTCAACTACTATTATTATTATTATTGTTATTATTAGAGAAAAAAAAAAAATGCAAACAAAATATCGCTGGCACTTTTAGTCCTTTTGCATTGAACTTGCATTGTAGTTTTAGCCTTTTAGGAAATTAGTTTGAAACATTAGTGAAAGCAAGCCTTTTAACTACTTTGGAAATTGACTCTATTTACATTATAAAATGGCGAAGCAGTAACCCAAGTGGAGACTTTAATTTTTTGTTAGTCTGGGTAAAATATTTGCAAACAGGACTCATTCTGCCGCTTTTTAACTTTAACACGACCAAACTGTAAGATGTAAATGCAGCGAGAAAGGCCATAACAAGATGCAGGGGCATGAAAGATTTACCCTGGTTAGATCAGGCCGTTGACATTGGTTAGATCGACACCTGTTCGGATGAACTTATGCAGATTTAACTGTCACAAAAAAAAAAAAAAAAATGGGAACAAGTAACACAAAAGACACACCTATATCCTTCAAAAACAATATGTAATCGATAAGAATATCAGCTACCATTGCAATCAGGCTCCTATATTCAGAATCAGCTGAAGAACGAAAAACCAAAGCCTGGTTCTAGGTCTTCCAATATACTTAAGGCACCACCAGAGATGATACAATAAGGGTAAGATATTTTCGAGTAATAACACAGCATCACCAACCAATATCACAGTAGGCGATGATATCAAGATTCAGTGAAGGAGACTATGATGCTAATTAATGTCTATACAGAGTTTAAATGGCAGCAGAATTGTTTTCAAATTTAATTACAAGCCTAAAGTTATAAAAGTAGAGATGAAAACATCAACTATAATGCATCAAGTCGGGAGGCATTGAAGACACACAAAATCCAAGATTCCAGAAGGCACAGCTGAGCTCACTAGTTGGAGGTGGATGAAATCCACTCATTATGCAATACAACGGAACATTTATATACTGTCATCTTATTACGAGGGCAGCAGCATTTGATGCTCGCAGGAAGCTTGCCAACTCTTTCACCACCATCACTTCTTTAGCATTTTCAATGCGTCTAATTTTGAAGTTCTGGCGCTTTTAAGAAAATAAGCTTCACAAATTCCATTTCAGGCTTTGAACCAAGAAAGCAATCAAAGCTCACATTTTTAAGGTAGCAGCGGAAAGGAACTCCTGATTTTTGTTGCTCCTCGAGATACTGAATGGCAGGCTCCTGATCCTCGAAACGGTCTTGGAACTAGAACAACCATGATCATAAGTGTGAGAATGTTACTTTCAAACATGAATAATGAATAAGGGAGAGAATATTACCCGACCAATGTCAAGACACTGCAATGAAGGGGAGCTTCTAATCAAGCATAGTAAAGAAGTGAGAACAACCATATTTGCCAAATCACAATGGCTGATATCAATATGTGTCAAATGATTCAGATTGTAAGGAAGTACACGCGGCACATCACCTGATGCAGGACTCAAGCACTACCATGAAAATACATGAGCACAGAACCAATTAGTTTGATTTAGCCTAGGAAACTTATATATATATATATATATATATATATATATGAATATATATATTTATATAATAATCTTTCTACCTCTAGGATGGCTGATTAATTCCCAACTTCTTAATACGAAGCATTTGGCCAAAAAACTTAACCAAATTGTGAAGTGGGCATCCAAATCCAATGGAGAAAATGGAGTTGATGAATTTAATGTAGTAGATGAAGTTAGTAGAGTGGATGGATTTTGTGCCTATAAATACCAAGGCCACTCATTTGTAAGATCATCCCAACACAAGCAAAGGCAAGAAGCTTGCCTTTGATCTCTCTTCTCCTATTGTAGTTTTTAGCCTTTGTGAGTGTTTCTCGTTGAGAGGGTTTTGTGGTATAGGATTATTTCCTATAACCTTTTTTGTAATATTATTTCATTTCATAGTGAAATAATAGTTCGGTGGGCCCGGAGGACGTAGGCATATTTGTGCCGAACCTCGTTAAATCTTGGTGTTCTCTTTATTATTTAATTAATAGCTCCATTATTCCACAACAATTGGTATCAGAGCCTTGGTTGCATAGTATGCTCTGTGGTCGCAGCTAAGCTGATCTTCCACATCAGAAACGCATCTCGGTTGAGCTACCGTTTGTGAGCTATTAATTAAACTTTGAAGCAGAAATGGCGGATAGGTCCGGTGAAACGTCAACTTCAGATTCGAAGCCGTTGGTGACATCGTCATCACGGACGATGGTTTCAAATGCCAAATTTGATGTCGAAAAATTCGACGGTACCAATAATTTTGGTATGTGGCAGTGCGAGGTGTTGGACATCTTGTACCAGCAGGAGCTGGATGGGGCACTTGTAGAAACCAAACCAGATGGTGTTGATGATAAAGACTGGACGAGGATCAACCGTCTTGCGTGTGGTACAATTCGGCTATGTCTCTCAAAGGAGCAGAAGTATCCGCTTATGAGAGAGACGATGGCGCACAGACTGTGGAAAGAACTGGAAGATAAATTCATGAAAAAGAGCACGGAAAACAAGCTCTACATGAAGACGAAGCTGTATCGATTCCAGTATTTGCCCGGTACCACGATGAATGAACACATAACAAGATTCGATTCTTTGGTCACCGACTTATTGAATCTTGACGAGAAGATAGATGATGTCGACAAGGCGCTGATACTGTTAGCTTCGCTCCCCGATGAATACGAGCATATCATTGTTAGTATGCTGACTGGAAAAGAAACGATATCTTTTAAAGAAGTTGCCACTGCCTTGTATTCTAACGAGATCAGGAAGAAAGATAAGTTAGAACACAGAAGTTCGACTGGTGAAGCCCATATCGTTCGGGGCCGTAGCCAAAAGTACAAGTCGGACAGAAGAGGCAGATCCAAGTCCAGAAGCAGAGTGGCAAAAGACGAATGTATCCTTTGTCACGAGAAAGGACACTGGAAGAAAGACTGTCCTAAGTTGCAAAAGAAAAAGGGGAAAGCGGTTGCAGAGGCCTGTGTTGCTGATAGTGATGAGTCAGAGTTTTACTTAGCTTGTGCCTCATCGGTAACTAGCACTGACGGCTGGTTGCTAGACTCCGGATGCTCATTCCACATGTGTTCCAGGAATGAGTGGTTTGTCAATTTTGAAAAAGTTGAAGGTGGAGTTGTCTACCTAGCCAACAACGGATATTGCCAGATAGCTGGAGTTGGCTCAGTATATCTGAAGAACCACGATGGAACAACCAAGGTGCTGACGGAAGTTCGGTACATACCGAAATTTGCCAAGAACCTCATATCAGTGGGAGCCTTGGAAGCCAAAGGCCACTCCATCAACATTCAGGATGGGATTATGAAAGTGATCTCGGGAGCACTTGTCATCATGAAAGGTATAAGGAAAAATAACTTATACCACTTCCAGGGCAATACAGTGGTTGGCATTGCAGCAGCAGTATCAGAAGCAGACAAGGAAGAGAAGATGACCAAGCTATGGCATATGAGGCTTGGGCATGCTGGGGAAAAATCCTTGCAGACTCTGGCAAAGCAAGGATTATTGAAGGGTGCAAAGACTTGCAAACTTGAATTTTGCGAGCAATGTGTTCTGGGAAAGCAAACGCGAGTGAAGTTCGGAACAGCAATCCATAACACTAAAGGCATTATGGATTACATTCACTCAGATGTGTGGGGACCTACCAAGACGGCTTCTTTGGGAGGAAACCATTATTTTGTAACGTTTGTTGATGACTTTTCCCGGAGAGTATGGGTGTATCCCATGCGAACAAAAAATGAAGCATTCGGGAAATTCCTCACTTGGAAGAACATGATGGAGAACCAGACCGGGAGGAAGATTAAAGTGCTTCGATCCGATAACGGCACAGAATATCGAAATGACCCTTTTTTCGACTTGTGCAAGAAGGAAGGTATTTCCCGACATTTCACTGTGCGGGACACGCCACAACAGAATGGTGTGGCTGAACGGATGAACCGAACCTTGTTGGAGAAAGTTCGGTGTATGTTGTCCAATGCTAATTTGGGCAAGCAGTTCTGGGCTGAAGCGGTGACATATGCGAGCCATCTAATCAATCGACTACCATCAACTGCTCTTAAAGGCAAGACACCTTTGGAGGCATGGTTTGGCAAACCTGCAAATGATTATGATTCTTTACGTGTGTTCGGTTCCGCTGCTTATTATCACGTGAAAGAATCAAAGCTGGATCCGAGGGCGAGAAAAGCTGTTTTCGTAGGGATATCTTCTGGAGTCAAAGGATATCGCCTATGGTGCCCGGAGATGAAAAAGGTGATCTTTAGCAGGGATGTTACGTTCAACGAATCAATAATGTTGAATAAGGTAACCAAGCAGCAGACGGATAGTACTCCTCAGCAGGTGGAGCATTATCCTCAACAGGTGGAGTTTCAGACATCTACAACCAGAGAGGTAGATGGTCAACCAATAGAAAACGATGGTCCAAGTACCGAAGAAGAGCCCAGTGAAAGTGAGGTTTTAACCCAAGAACCTCAGGAGCAACAAGATTTACCAATTGCAATTAGGAGGCCAAGAAGAGAAATTCGGAGACCTGCTCGATTCGAAAGTATGCTGGCCTATGCACTTCCTGTTATTGAAGAAGGTATACCACAAACTTTTCTTGATGCAAAAATTAGTCCGGAGAAAGAAAAGTGGAAGAAAGCCATGGACGAGGAAATGCATTCCCTTGAAGCAAATCACACGTGGAAGCTAGCTAAACTCCCAGAGGGAAAGAAGGCAATTGGTTGCAAGTGGGTCTATGCTCAGAAAGAAGGATTTCCAGAAAAGAATGACGTGCGCTACAAGGCAAGATTGATAGCCAAAGGCTATGCTCAAAAGGAGGGAATTGATTACAATGAGGTATTTTCCCCTGTTGTAAAACATTCCTCCATTCGAATTTTGTTGGCCTTGGTAGCACAGTTGGACTTGGAACTAGTTCAAATGGACGTAAAAACGACATTCTTACATGGTGATTTGGAAGAGGAAATCTACATGACCCAACCAGAAGGCTATAAAGTTGCTGGAAAAGAAGATTGGGTTTGCAGACTGAAGAAATCGCTTTATGGATTGAAACAATCACCAAGACAATGGTATAAGCGATTTGATCAATTCATGATGGGCCAGAAGTACACCAGGAGCAGTTTTGATCATTGTGTATATTTCCGTAAGCTACAAGATGGACCTTTCATTTATCTTCTTCTATATGTAGATGACATGTTAATTGCATCTAAAGATAGAGGAGAGATAAGCAGATTGAAGTCTCAACTCAGCAAGGAGTTCGAAATAAAAGATCTCGGTGAAGCAAAGAAAATTCTCGGTATGGAGATAACGAGAGACAGGAATAGGGGCACTCTGAGTTTGACTCAGAAGCAATATCTGAAGAAAGTATTGCAGCGGTTTGGCATGACAAACAAGACCAAACCTGTAAGTACACCGTTTGCTCATCATTTCAAACTTAGTGCTTCACAATGCCCGAAGACGAAAGAGGAACGAGAATACATGTCAAAGGTTCCTTATTCAAATGCGGTGGGTAGCTTGATGTATGCAATGGTGTGTACAAGGCCTGACATTTCACATGCAGTTGGAGTAGTGAGCAGTTACATGCATGATCCCGGTAAAGATCATTGGCAAGCCGTGAAATGGATTCTAAGGTATATCTTGAAAACCTTAGATATTGGGTTGATATTTGAGAAGACTAATGTTACTGGTCAACATATAGTTGGGTACTGTGATTCAGATTATGCAGGAGATCTGGATAAACGTCGATCAACTACTGGATACGTATTTACTCTTGCAAACGCACCAGTTAGTTGGAAGTCTACCTTACAGTCAACCGTTGCTTTGTCAACAACGGAGGCAGAATACATGGCCATTACAGAAGCTGTTAAGGAAGCCATTTGGTTACAGGGATTGCTGGATGACTTAGGAGTTGGTCAGAAACATATAACAGTGTTTTGTGATAGTCAAAGTGCCATTCATCTAGCAAAGAACCAGGTATATCATGCTAGAACCAAGCATATCGACGTGCGGTACCATTTTGTGCGGGAAATAATTGAAGAAGGTGGAGTCAAGGTACAAAAGATCAAGACCACCGAGAATCCCGCAGATATGTTGACGAAGGCTGTAACATGTATCAAGTTCGAATATTGTTTGAACTTGATTAATGTCTCAAGAATTTTAAGTTGGCGCTGAAAAGCGCATTTGGAGGTCCTACCGAATTTCGTGACGAGAGAACCTTGAAGGGGATAATGTGATTTGAGATGCACCAAGGTGAAGATTTGTGAAGTGGGCATCCAAATCCAATGGAGAAAATGGAGTTGATGAATTTAATGTAGTAGATGAAGTTAGTAGAGTGGATGGATTTTGTGCCTATAAATACCAAGGCCACTCATTTGTAAGATCATCCCAACACAAGCAAAGGCAAGAAGCTTGCCTTTGATCTCTCTTCTCCTATTGTAGTTTTTAGCCTTTGTGAGTGTTTCTCGTTGAGAGGGTTTTGTGGTATAGGATTATTTCCTATAACCTTTTTTGTAATATTATTTCATTTCATAGTGAAATAATAGTTCGGTGGGCCCGGAGGACGTAGGCATATTTGTGCCGAACCTCGTTAAATCTTGGTGTTCTCTTTATTATTTAATTAATAGCTCCATTATTCCACAACACAAATCATTTCCAACAAGGCATGATGCTTTATGGTGATTCACAGAGCCACTAGTATAAATGACCTTAATGTCTTCAATGCTTGCACTTTCAAAACAAATAGGGCGCAATCCCCCACAACATTTAAAAGATTTGAGATTAGGAGCATTGATATTAAGGCATAAATGTTGGGAATCAAATACGTCCAGAAGCTCAAGCGCCGGGCATTTTGACAGAATTGTATTCAACTGTTCAAGTACTCTTGAGGCACACAAAAGTCGAAGCTTGACAAGCCGACTAAATCCTTCAAAGGCAGGAGTAACTGTGATCCCAATATATAGAAGAGACAAGCATGTTAACTGTTTGCAATGAAATAGATGTTGCGGCACCACATAATCAAGTATTCTTGTCCATTGATTTGAGTTCAAATTCTTCAATACCATGGTTGGACAACATGTGGAGCTAGTGACCGATGGCACTGTAGTTCTTCTTACGAATGTTCTTAATTGAACACTTAACTATGGATCCTTTATGGACCAGTAAGATGCAAGAGATAATGGATTCGAAATCCTGATTTGTTCTCGTGTTAAAATCGAAAACAAGATGAGAAATGGTTGTCCATTTATACTTCCATTCTCTGGAGAGTATGCTTGTCCTCACGGCATCTTTCAACGGCAAGCGTGTGAGAATTTGATCAATGACATTGTCTGGGAGATTGCTGATTCTATCTACACCACTACAGTTTCTGGCCATTAAAACTGTAACAGAACCCTTGCAATTCGTTCCCTTCCCTGCATAGTAATTCAATAGAAACAGCCACGGGTTACCCATGGGCGGATCTACATACAAGATTATAGCACGAGATACCACTCAAATGGATAAAATTGCAATTTTAAGCTAAATTTTTTTTAGATTTTGTTTGATTTGGTTTTGTTCAACCACTCAGTTTTTTTGTGGTGATACCACTATAATCAATTATAACCTAATCTTTTTCAATAGTTTTTGTATTTTAATTAGCATCCTTAATTTCAACATAGTTTTCAGTTTTTGTATTTTAATTACCATTCTTAATTTAACATAATTTCCACACTCCCTAAAACTAAAACCCATGAATAAAAATGACACGCATTCCTATTTACATCCAAGCAAAAGTTCATAAAATAAACAGGAACAAATGAAACGAAATTTCCAGCATATAATCAATTTTCTTATTACGTTTCAATACGCAACACAAAAATGAAAACTTGTTAAAGCATGGTAAAGGACCTTGGGCTATGAAATGGGCTTAGACTATTGGGCCAGCCCCATCTATGCTCTTCAACAAAGATGGATTGGGTTGAATATGTATAGCCCGTTTCAAAGTGGGCCAGCCCATATATCAAGCCTTTCTTTTTATTTTTTTTATTTTTAATTATTTTATTTTACTATTATTATTAATTTTATAAACCTAGTCATCATAACTCTCTCGCACCTTTTATCTTCTCCTGTCCGCCACTCTCTTGTCAGTTGCTCCGCCGTCGGCTTCGCCCCGCCGTCTTGTCTATCGTTCTGTTGAGGAATTGATGATTGTTGAATAAATTGTGCTATTGTTGGACAAATTGGCTATCGTTTTGGTTGATTAGTTTTAGAACAATGTTGTTGTTTATGATTTTATCTGCAGGTTTGTGGCAATGAGTAGTTTCTGCTCCGGTGAATATCTTTGGTAGATCTTTGGAATTTGATATTAGTAGAAAGTTGATTGTCACAATTTCACTAAAAGAAATTGGGTGTTTAAATCATACTATTTTCGTTGGAACAAGAACGTGCTAATTGCAATGTAGAATTTGGAATGAGATTTTGCAAATTGCAATGTTAATAATGTTGTTTGTTAATACTCTGTTTGCAAATTGCTAATACCATTGTTTATAGTGAACTGAGTAGTGTGATCTCTCTCAACCTTATGGCTCAAAATCCCACTGTGAGGGCGGCCTTGGCGAAAGCTGACAGAATCAGCGATCTTCCGTGCCATGTTGTGGACAACATTCTCAAATGCTTGCCATTGAAAGATGCAGTGAGGACTAGCATACTCTCGAGAGGGTGGAGGTATAAATGGACAACCATTCCATACCTTATTTTTGATGACGATTTTAAAGAATCTGTGAGGGTAAACTATGAGCCCGAATCCATCATCAATCATGTCTTGGCAGTTCACAAAGGACCCATTGTCAAGTTCGAAATCTGTAACTTTTGCATTGAAGATGATTCTACCATTGATTGCTGGCTTCATTTCTTGTCTAGCCATCAGATTGAGGATCTAAGACTTGACATATCCGGTAATATTGATTATGATAAGGCAGTGCTTCATCATCTGTTTGGCTTTGATCAGCTCAGATACTTGTGCCTTCGGCAGTGCAAGGTTAAACTTCCACCTTTCTTCAAGGGATTTAATAGGCTCCTTAAGCTCTTTCTTTGGTGTGTTGATTTTGAACTTGAAGGAAGCTTCAATATGTTTATATCTAAGTGTCCCATGCTTGAGCACTTGGATGTGAAACGCTGCCAGACACCATTAAGCCTAGTTATTGATTCTCCTAATCTCAAGGTTTTTGAATTTGACGGCAAATTCAAATCAATTATTTTTCGAACTGTGAATATTGAGGAAATTTCAGTTAAAGGTGTTTTTCGGAGGCCCAAACCTGAGTCGCTTGGTACTGAGGGCAACTTAGTCAATGTTTTAGGTCAACTGTCGTCTTTGAAAAGACTAAAATCTGACAATATCTTTCTGCAGGTAAAGGGGTATTTATTGATTTTTTCACTAGCTGTAAATTTTCCTGGGCTTAGCCTAACTAATACAGTTCATTCTTATTTTTCACAAACTTTTCATTTAAGTTTTTGGCTGTTGGTGTTGTGCCACGCAAGCTCCCCAATGATTTCAACCATTTGACTTGCCTGCACTTTACGTGGCTTGATCTTGGAAACATGAGCCATGTCCGCTGTGTGCTTTGCTTGATTAGAAGCTGCCCTAATTTGCAAAAGCTTACAATTTCTGTAAGTGGCGTAATTCCTTCGGGATTTAATTTTCTCATTCTGATACCGTACTTATCCATTTCCCACTTATTTTAGTATCTTATGAATCGTTCTGAAGAACACGATGTAATTCGACATCTTGAAGCAGAACAGAAGCTTGAAATTCCTCTCAGCTGTTGCCTCAAAAATGTCAGGATTGATGGCTTCTCAGGTTCTAAAACTCAAATGCAATTTGTGAAACTTCTTTTGTTGGGGGCAGTGAGACTTACGGAACTGAAGTTGCATTTTGGGTTTGTAATCAAACAGAATAAATTGGAAGAGTTGTTAATCAAACAGAATATATTGAAAGAGTTATTAGGCTTTTCCCGCACATCACCAAAAGCAGCAATCACAGTTGATTGAGACCGAGGAATATTATTATTGCTTTTGTATAGTAACATAACTATCCTGCGACAAATTTCTTAACTATTGCTCCGCCACTTATTTTGTACTTAGAGTGGATCTCTATTTTGTGTACACTCTTTTTGTGGCATGTGTATTCCTGTATGTACCTTGCTTGGTTGTCGTATATCTTGGATTGGCATTTGTGATTACTTCAGTTCTAGGTTACTGAGGCATCAGGAGTTGTAATATTGTCTTGTGATGGACATCTATATGATGGAGTAGTATTTTCTTTTCAGGGAAACTAACTTTTATTTCTCATTTGTGCATTGATCTGGATTTGGAGCGCCTTGCGTAGTTCTTGCTTTGTTTGGTGTCTGTCGGTCATTGTTTGGGGTCTTTGTAGTGTTATCAGTTGCTGTGTGTTGTTGGGATTTCGTCTGAATAAATTTCAGGCAATGAGTGGATTCAATTTCTGTATATTGTATTGCATGAAATTTCATCATTTGATCAATGTGTGTGTGTGTGGGGTTTTTAACACTCAATAAACTGAAAATATATGAACACTTCACTATTTAACTGAAGTCCTTCTAAGAAGTAAAATGATTGTCTTAAAAATTATTAAGCCATCTTAATATAGAAGGTGCTGGAGTTAGAATTTTTGTCCGAGTTCACCAGATGTAACACTTAAATTCAACAATCGATCTTCCATGGAGGTTATCCACACTTGCGAGTCCAAATCTTTTGTTTGGCTAACTGTTTTAATGGGGACAAAACAAAACTTATAAAAGATTTTAATAGAATTCATTCCATAACAATATTTTCTTAATGTTTCGCTCTTCAACTCTTTCCATAATTTTAATATGCCTCACTGCCCTGAATACCAATTGCTCAATTTCTGAATTTATGTTCGAGTTGTTAGCATGAAAGATTAATAGTTGAATAATTGTTTGATTACTTTTACAGAACGGGATATGTGAGGCATGTCCCCCCATTTTATCCTTTTCTCTGGGTGCCACCGACCACACTCAAGCTTGGATACAAATTAGTTATTCTTAGGATCCAATTGGAGGTACTGATATCAAGAAAATTGGGGACTCAAATTGGAACCGGTACATGAAAAAAGAAAAACAAAAAAAAATAATACTATTAAATAGGATCGAGGCTTTTGCGAGCACAATTTATTGCAGGAGGGCTGAAGGATGTTTGTTTCCTAGGATACAACGAACATATAGAAATTTGCAAAGCACTAGCAATTTCCAACTAGCCAGACTAGGAAGAAAAAACTCAAAATAAATAGTGCTCTTTAGCACTTCTAGTCCTTTTCCAATTTGCACTTGCCTTGTAGTTTTAGCCTTTTAGGCAATTACTTTGAAACATTAGTGAAAAGCAAGCCTTTTAATCATTTACTTTGGAAATTGTCTCTGTTTACATTACAAAATGACGAAGAAGTAGTAATCCAAGTGGAGACTTTTTGTTAGTCCGGGTAAAATATTCGCAAACAGGACTCTTTCTGCCGCTTTTTAACTTTAACACGACCAAACTGTAAAAATGTAAATGCAGAGAGAACGGCCACAACAAGAAGCAGGGGCATGAAAGACTTACCCCAGGGTTAGAGGCCGTTGACATTGCTTAGATCGACACCTGTTCTGATGAACTTATGCAGATTAATTGTCACAAAAAAAGGGAACAAGTAACAGAAAAGATACAGCTAGACCCTTGAAAAAAATGTGATCGATAAGAATATCAGCTATCATTGCAATCAGGCTCCTATATTCAGAATCAGCTGAAGAACGAAAAAAAAAAACCTGGTTCTTGGTCTTCAAATATATTAAGGCACCACCAAACAAGATACAATAAGGGTAAGAGATTTTCGAGTAATTTCACAGCATCACCAATCAACATTACAGTAGGCGATGAGAACGGGATTCAATGAAGGAGACTATGATGCTAAATAATTCTATAATATAGTACTGTCACTGAAACTAGTGTGGTTTAATTTGAGATTAATTTGAGATTCACAATTATCTGATGATTCAGTGGAGAGTAGGTAGAGCCAACTTTAGTGAGGAGACATAGTTGAAATGGCAGTAGAATTGTTTTCAAATTTAATTACAAGCTCAATGTTATAAAATAGAGATGAAAACATCAATTATAATGCATCAAACATCAAGTCGGGAGTCATTGAAGGCACACAAAGTCCAAGATTCCAGAGGGCAATAGGCAATTAGGCACACCTGAGCTGACTAGTTGGAGGTGGATGAAATCCATTCACCATGCAGTGCAACAAAACATTTATATACTGTCATCTTATTATGAGGGCAGCGGCATTTGATGCTCGCAGGAAGCTTGCCAATGCCGCTTTTAAGAAAATAAGCTTCACAAATTCCATTTGAGGCTTTGAACCATTAAAGTACTCAAAGCTCACATTTTTAAGGGAGCAACGGAAAGGAACTCCTGATTTCTGTTTGGCGAAAGCTGACAGAATTAGCAATCTTCCATGCCATGTTGTGGACAACATTCTCAAACTCTTGCCGTTGAAAGATGCAGTGAGGACTAGCACACTCTCGAGAGGGTGGAAGTATAAATGGACAACCATTCCATACCTTATTTTTGATGACCTTTTCATTAAAATTTTGAGTAAAAACTATGAGCCCATATCCATCATTAATCATGTTTTGGCAGTTCACAAAGGAGGCATTGTGACGTTCGGAATCTTCTTTGATTTTCCCATTAAAGACGGTTCTACCATTGATTGTTGGCTTCATTTCTTGTCAAAAAATCCTATTTAGAATCTAATTACTTGATCTTGATGAGGTGGCGCTCCATCTTCTATTTGGCTTTGATCACCTCAGAGACTTGTCCCTTGGGAATGCTAAGGTTAGACTTCCACCTTTTTTCGAGGGATTTAATGGCTCGTCAACCTCGGTCTCTGGGATGTTGATTTTGAACTTGAAGGCGGCTTCAATATGTTTATATCCAAGTGTCTAATGCTTGAGCACAACAATGCAAGACACCATTAAGCCTAGTTATTGATGCTCCTAATCTCAAGGTTTTTGAATTTGACGGCAAATTCAAATCAATTATTTTTAAAACTTTGAATATTGAGAACATTTTACTTGTTGATTATGATCATTATTCTACTGGAAATATTGAGATGCCCGAACCTGAGTCGCTTGGGAATGTGGGCAACTTAGTCAATGTTTTTGGTCAACTGTCGTCGTTGAGAAGACTGAAATCTACCTGAGTGCTTTCTGCAGGTAACGAGTCTCTCTTGAATTTTTCAGTACATTCTTATTTTTCACGAACTTTTCATAAAGTTTTTGGCTGTTGGTGTTGTGCCACACAAGCTCCCCATTGACTTAAATCATTTGACAAGCCTGCACTTTTCGTGTTTTGATTTTGGAAACACGGGCCATGTTCGTTGTGTTCTTTGCTTGATTAGAAACTGCCCTAATTTGCAAACGTTTTTAATTTATGTAAGTGGCGTGCTTCATTTTGGGATTTAAATTTCTGTTTATTATTTTTTTGATCTTATTCTTGTTGAAGACTGATATATACTATTGGATTCTGCTCCCTAACAACTTGAGTTTTTAGGAGAGTTGGTTCATTAATATGGTATCAGAGCCAAGGGTCTTGTGTTCGAGTTCTACTGCCCCCATTTGTATTCGTGGGCTTTGTCTTCAGTATTTGCTTTGGCCAGCTTTGTTGGATTGACTGGCTTAATCCGGATTATTCACGCGCACAAGGTTAGCCCACCTTGCGCGTGACGGGGTGTGTTGAGGACTGATATATACTATTGGATTCTTTTCCCTAACAGCTGGATCATTCTGAAACAGGCATTGTAATTCGACATCTTAAAGCAGAACAGAGGCTTGAAATTCCTGTCAGCTGTTGCCTCGAAAATGTCATGATTTTTGGTTTCTCAAGTTCAAAAACTTTTACGTGAAAGTTTGAACGTGAATAATATCACATTATCAAATGTAAATTTCACTCTGTAATGGAGGAAGTATAAAGGGTTCCTGGGTGAGTGTCTGTGAAGCTAACAGCCCAATTCCAAAGCTGAGAAAATCCTGTTTGGATCTCCAGAAATTGCAGTAACAAGTTGCTGAACGCTGAAAGAAGACGCTCAACTCTCCCTATCCCCAATGTTCATAATTGATTTTGGCGATGGCTATGTGAAATTCCCATTGCATCCATGAAATTCCCGTATGAAAGTCAGGAACTCATGATCTAGAAAGGTTTCATCTACGAAGTCAGTAGACGTTCATGGAGGATTTACCATCAACAACTTGCATTTATCTTGAATCTAAATTGTCCAGGAAATGTCTTTAATCTTGTAAAAATTGAACATCACAAAAGAACAATTAAGCCATCCATCCCCGGACTCGGCTACCCGCCCTCCTTGGATCACCCAGGGGCTGCATCATGAGAGGCTTTAATTAGCCTTCAAAACCCATGCACACGGCGCACCCTCCCGCCAGCTGGGAGCTATTAAAATCGATGTTAGGGGTGAGCACGGTTAACCTGAAATTTTCAAGTATTTTTATTTGTATTTGAACTGAACAAATACTTAAATGAAGTATTGTATTTGTTTTTATTTGTATTTGAACTAGACAAATGATTAAATGAAATATTATTGTATTTGTAACCGGAGTCATCGGTTAACCAAAAATTTGGTTTCGATTTGATTCAGCGGTAAAATGATTCGGTTCAAATATTTTGTCCAACCCTGTAGAAATATACAAGACAAAAATCATATAATTATTGAATCCGGTGGTTCCTAGCTATTAGTCTTTTGAAAATATATCACTATATTTAACAGATCTTATAGTGTAGTGGTCTATTTCAATAATTATTGTTATTATAATGGGGATGTGGACTTAGCCTAAGTGGTTAAGTCCCTTCCTTCAACCCGAAGGTTGGAGGCTCTCACCATCCATTTCCTAGTCTGTATAGGTTGTTCAATAAAAATTAAAAAAAAAAAGATAAAATGTAAAGAATCAATATAAGTTCATTATGGTGATATATTTTGATAATTATCTCTTTATTTTTTAATATTTATTTTATTATATATTTAATTAATCAAATAAATAACGATATATATAATTAGTATGTAATTATATACCATCAAATATGTATAGCATAATATACATATATATAATTTTTTTTAACTACAATAAATATATTTGGTTCGGTTCGACTAATCGGGGAAAAAAATTAATGTATATATGTATTTGTATTTGAAACGGATTTCTAGATTAACTGAAAATTATCACAAGGTAAAGCGCTAAAAGCATGAACAGGCAAACTAAGTTTTATCAAAAATACTGCATCGTCGCTAAATTTGGGTTTTGTAACGCTCTTAGCAACATTGATGCCTTGGAGGTGTTGCTAAGTGCAGACAATTTTTGTGCGTTTGTTCTACCAAACTAGTAGCAAAAGAAATAAGCTGAGCAAGGATTATTAGCAGAAATGAAACTGGAAACAAAGATGTATATTATGATCTTTTTGTTTAGTTCCGAAACCAAGACTATAGTTTTGTCTTGTGAGGGAAGCTTCTGTATATATGCTGTATCCAGGATCCATTTACTTGAGGCCTCGTGTGATGGAATAAAAACTAAAACATTTCATCACTTATTAACAGAGAGTTTTATTAGTACAAAACTTTTCATTCAATAAGAAGATATAAGACCTCTTGTGAGAACTATTACACGTTGGACTTTACCGCCTAACGAAGATGATGATTGATGAGGGTGTTGGATAAACTTTAAGAAAATAGATTATCTGATTATTGCATTTTCAAAATACAAATAATCAATTTAACCATTAAATATTAAATATTGGTGCAAACATAATTATTTAAGTTTTGAAAATGCAATAATCATTTGTTACATATCAATTTTCCAAACACTCTTTCCTAGCCTTGGCTGCTTTGCAAAAAAAATTTTGCACACACTCAACGATGATAACCCATAGACTGCGCTTCAATTGACTGGGCTATTGGCCCAATACGTAAAGATTTTGGGCTCATATTATACGAAATGTTTTAGGCTTTTGTGCTCCTTTATTTGTAAAGTTGCTGTATACTTATTGTGGAATGCGGAACCCTACTGTTAACTTGCGCATCAGATAATTCGCTTGCTAACCAACATTTTCTACTTCCCCAGAATTCCTTTTGCTTTGTTCGGAAACTTATCAAAGGCTAAATCCCAAATCGAGCCCCAGCAGTCCCGCCTCCAGTCCTCCACCGCATCCTCCGTTAGCCACTCGCTTGTCAGTTGCTCCGCACTCGGCCTCGCCCCGCCGTCTTGGCTATCGTCCTGTTGAGGTATTGAAGACTGTTTGAACAAGTTGTGCTATTGTTGAACAGATTGTTGTGAGCTTCACTATTGTTATTGTTATATTCACTGAAACTTTCAGCTCAGATTTTTCGTTTGCATATATCTTTTGAATTGATTTTGATTCATTAGTTTTAGAACAATCTTGTGGTTTATGATTTTATCCGCAGGTTTGTGGCAATGAGTAGTTTCTGCTCCAGTGAATGTCTTTGGTACATCTTTGGAATTTGATTTCACTAGAAAGTTGATTGTCATGAACTCATTATACATTCTGAGAGGGTAAGTAAGCTGAGAGATATTCAAAGTTTAGTCATTATGTGGAAAAGAAATGGAGAGCAGACGTAAAGTAGTGCTTTTCTACCTTGAAAATAATTTCAGTAAAAGAAATTGTGGTTTTGAATCATATCTTCGTTGGAACAAGATCATGCTAATTGCCATGTGGAATATGTTTGTTTGTTAATACTCTGTTTTTTTCGCAAGATGATTCATGAACTGTTCTATTTCCAGTCACCATTGTTTATAGTGGAGGAGTAGTCTGATCTCTCTCAACCTTATGGCTCAAAATCCTACTGTAAGAGCCCTGGCGAAAGCTGACAGAATCAGTGATCTTCCGTGCCCTGTTGTGGACAACATTCTCAAATGCTTGCCATTGCAAGATGCAGTGAGGACTAGCATACTCTCGAGAGGGTGGAGGTATAAATGGACAACTATTCCATACCTTATTTTTGATCATGAGTTTAGAAAATCTTTGAGGGGAAACTATGAGCCCAAATCGATCATCAATCATGTCTTGGCAGTTCACAAAGGACCCATTGTCAAGTTCGGAATCTGTCACATTTACATTGAAGATGGTTCTACCATTGATTGCTGGCTTCATTTCTTGTCTAACCATCATATTGAGGATCTAAAACTTGAAATATCCGGTCATCTTGGTAGTGAGGATCAGGCAGTGCTTCATCATCTGTTTGGCTTTGATCACCTCAGATACTTGTGCCTTTGGCAGTCCAAGGTTAAACTTCCACCTTTCTTCAAGGGTTTTAATAGGCTCCTTAAGCTCTCTCTTCTGCGTGTTGATTTTGAACTTGAAGGAAGCTTCAATATGTTTATATCTAAGTGTCCATTGCTGGAGCACTTGGATATGAAATACTGCGTGACACCATTAAGCCTAGTTATTGATGCTCCTAATCTCAAGGTTTTTGAATTTGAGGGCATATTCAAATCAATTATTTTTAGAACAGTGAATATTGAGGAAATTTCAGTTCATGGTTTTGAGCTGTCGACCAAACCTGAGTCGCTTGGTACTGAGGGCAACATAGTCAATGTTTTTGGTCAACAGTCATCTTTGAAAAGACTGAAATGTAATGATATCTTTCTGCAGGTAAAGGGGTTTTTATTGAATTTTTCACTAGCTTTAAATTTTTATGGTCTCAGCCTCTAACTAATAGAGTTCATTCTTATTTTTCACAAACTTTTCATATAAGTTTTTGGCGGTTGGTGTTGTGTCACGCAAGCTCCCCAATGATTTCAACCATTTGACTTGCCTGCACTTTATGTGGCTTGATCTTGGAAACATGAGCCATGTCCGTTGTGTTCTTTCCTTGATTAGAAGCTGCCCTAATTTGCAAAAGCTTACAATTTCTGTAAGTGACGTAATTCATTTGGGATTTAATTTTCTCATTCTGATACCATACTTATCCATTTCCCACTTATTTTAGTATCTCAAGTATCATTCTGAAGAAGACGATGAACACGATGTAATTCGACATCTTGAAGTAGAACAGAAGCTTGAAATTCCTCTCAGCTGTTGCCTAAAAAATGTCATAATTGGTCGCTTCACAGGTTCAAAAACTCAAATGCAATTTGTGAAACTTCTTTTGTTGGGGGCAGTGAGACTTACGGAACTGAAGTTGCAATTTGGGTTTGTATACATACAGAATAGATTGGAATACTTGTTAATGAAACAGAATATATTGAAAGAGTTGTTAGGCTTTTCCCGCGCATCACCAAAAGCAGTAATCATTGTTGATTGAGACCGAGGAATATTATTATTGCTCTTGTATAGTAACATAACTATCCTGCGACAAATTTCTTAACTCTTTCTCCGCCACTTGTTTTGTACTGAGAGTGGCTCTCTATTTTGTGTACACTCTTTTTGTAGCATGTGCATTCCTGTATGTACCTTGCTTGGTTGTCGTATATCTTGGATCGAGTATTTGTGATTACTTCAGATCTATGTTACTGAGGTATCATCAGGAGTTGTAATATTGTCTTGTGATGGACATCTATATGATGGAGTAGTATTTTATTTTCAGGGAAAGCTTTTATTTCTCATTTGTGTATTGATCTGGATTTGGAGCGCCTTGCATAGGTCTTGCTTTGTTTGATGTCTGTCGGTCATTGTTTGGGGTCTTTGCAGTGTTATCAGTTGCTGTGTTGTTGGGCTTTGACCTTAATAGATCAAATCTCTATATATTATGCTGCATGAAATTTCATCATTTGATCAATGTGAGTGATTGTTAACACTTAATAAAATGAAAATATAAGGTCATTGTCAGTTGATCTGAACACTTAACTATTTGACTTATATTTAAGAAGTAAATTGATTGTCTTAAAAATTATTAAGCCATCTTAATAGTAAATAGTAGTAGCAGTAGTAGAGGGTGCTCGAATTAGAATTGTTGTCCGAGTTCACCGGATGTAACAGTAAAATGAATTGTGCTAGTGTGCTATATAGTCTTACTGGAATTCGGTTACTACTGCTAAATCTGTAAGATTCCACATATGCAATTCATTACACATATGTAGATTGCTGCATTATCATTCAAAAGTACTCAGGCCCTGTTTGGTAAAATAGCTAAATTTAATCAGTTAATTTGTCTCACAATATGAGATAAAATAACTTATTTAAAAAGACAAAATAGCTTAAAACAGTATTCAATCGGCTCTTTTTGAAACTGCTGCAAATAACAGCATTTTGGATTTTAACTTATTCTATATAAAGAAAAAGTTAGTCTCGAAATTGTCAAACTGCTAATTTTAACTAATTATTACTCACAGAATCAATTAACAGCTAAGGTTAGACTTCCACCTTTTTTCAAGGGATTTAATAGGCTCGTCAAGCTCGTTCTTTGTGATGTTGATTTTGAACTTGAAGGCGGCTTCAATATGTTTATATCTAAGTGTCCAATGCTTGAGGACTTGCATGTGCAACACTACAAGACACCATTAAGCCTAGTTATTAATGCTCCTAATCTCAAGAAATTTGTCTTTTGGGGCATATTCAAATCAATTATTTTTTTACTAAGATCTGATGAGTGCTTTCTTCTGGTAAAGGAGACTTTCTTGAAGTTTTCACTAGCTGTAAATTTTCTTGGCTCAGTCTCTAACTAATGCAGTATATTCTTATTTTTCACAAATTTTTCATAAAGTTTTTGGCTGTTGGTGTTGTGCCATGCAAGCTCCCCCAATGACTTCAACCATTTGAACAGCCCTGCAATTTTCGGTTTTTGATTTTGGAAACATGGCCCATGTCCGATGTGTTCTTTGCTTGATTTTGGAAACATGGCCATCGGGTATTATAATTTCCCCAATCCCCATTGGGTACCCATCGGATCGGAGATTCATTTCATAAACCAATTTTTCAAAGTTTTAATATTAAACACACACAATTTGTTTAACAATAAGTTACAATCCACATCAAAAGCTCATAATTGTTTCCAATATATAATCAACCTATCAAACTAAATTTTAAATTCTAAATACTCAATTTCATATAACAAAGTTCAATAATTCATGCAATATAATTAAAAAAATAATCCACAATATTTGCTCTCCATGTTTTCCTTAAAAATGAAAAATAAAGCAAATTATAAATATATAAATAAAGTTAATGATGCAAAATATATATAATATCTATATCTATATATATATATAAAAGTAATATAGTCTAATTTCCCCCCACTTCCCCACCCCCCTTTTTCAACATCTCATTCGACTATTTTCTCTAATTTCAACAATCATATATATTCACTAAATCTAATATATATATATATATATATATATATATATAATCTAATTCAACTAACTCAATTATATATACTCCCTAAATCCATAATATATATAATCTAATATTTAATTTCAACAAACTCAATCATATCATATATATACTCCCTAAATCTATAATCTATAACACTCTTAAAATTTTAAATTATTTCAATTAAATACACCTATTTGTACTAACTATAAATACATCCGATTATCCTAATTCGTTTCATTATCTCTATTCCAAATCTCATATTTTGCAATTTTTTATTGCTTTAGATAATTTTTAGTCATTTTTCTCTAATCTAATGTTTATTCATCTTTTGGTTTTTGTAGCGTGTACGTAATTGACTCATGTGAATCGGTATGTATATGATTGTAGCATGTCTTAAATATACTTTTTTTCTATTTGTATTTTAATTTTTTTCCTTAGTTTTTTGATATCATCTTATTATACTTTATATTTTATAGATGATTTTAATCATTTAACAAGTTTCTTTCACTAATTTTTTAAGGAAAAATATATCTTCCGTACAGCACATGTGCGTTTATCAAAGATTCTCTTCATATAAAAAGTCATGGGATAGTCCAGAGAAGAAGAAAAATTCAAATATTGTCTCTTTTATTTATATTGATTTTTTTTGCCTCTATAATTGCAGGGATATCCATTAATAATGTTGAATGGTGGAGTGGATTAAAGGCATGCACATCAATTTTCTTCCCAAAAAGAGAACTTGGCAAGGGTGTGATCGAATGCTTTTATAATCTACATTCGGGGGACAAGAAAAATGTGAACTGGGATGATGATGGTTTTGAGATTCTCTTAAACATGACAGTGGATTTTCTACAATCACATACATTGTTGTTCAAATTCAGAATTTTTTTAATACAATTTATGATGTATTTTTTTTGTGATTCTTCCGTTATGTGGCTTGATTAGAGGAACTTATTAAATAAGTTCGAAAATATTATGCTTAACCTTCAAAAGATAGTAGCAAAGTTTGCTGCTATAGTTATTAATTCTGATGTAATGATTGGTTGTGATGAGTTAAAAAAATTATATTTTCTTTGAATGTATCTTCATTTTTTAAATGTATTCTGCATATTGTTTCTGTCAATTATATATGTTTGTATGATTTACTTTTATGCTTTAGTCTTTCCCTATATTTTACTGTCAATACATATAGAGAATACTTAATTATTTCACAATCACAATAAATTACATATACAATAAAAAATAATTGATTCAAAATGATTTATACCATTTAATTAATAGATTTTGTGTAGAAAATAATTTTACTTTATTTATATTATAATTAATAATTTTAGTTTAATTATCTTTCATTCAACATTATATGTATTTCGTGAGTATTTTTTTCTATGACAAAGTATAATTATTACTAATCAAGTCGAACTTAATAATCTATCTATATAATATTTTTGACGATTTATTATAGTATGGAATTAGGATATGTTAGTTTTATTTATTTATACAAGATTTAGATTTTTCTTATACCTTGATTTCAAAAGATTTAATTGGCTTTTATTACTTAGGCAAATTCGAAAATTTAGTATTAGAAAATTTTGTTTTATTTATTTATAGAGGATAAAGATTAATTAATTTTATTTATTTATAAAATGTAAATATACACTCCCTCCCATAAACTTTTATGTGACTTTTGATTAGTACAGTATTAATTATTACGTATAAATCGAATGTATTACACGATTTATTATAGTATTAAATTAGACTTGAAGATATAGATTTATTTGTTTTATTTATTATAGAAGATATAGATTTTTCATATTTCTTCATTTTAAAAGATTTAGTTCGCTTTTCTTAAATTAGAAGGGGTGGAAGCGGTATGGTAAATATTCGTCCGATCTGATGCCGTATCCGATTATATTCGAATTCGAATCTGCATCCGACTATCCGGCCAAATATTTCAATATTCGTATCTGAATCCGAATCCGTATTTTAATATTCGCATTCGTATTCGTATCCGAAAATATCCGACCGTATTCGAAAATTGATAGGATATTATCCGAATTTTAAATATGAATATCCAAATATATTGATATATTATTATTTATTAATTAAAAATTATCAATAATTATAAAAAATACCAAATTATCAGATAATTTTAATTAAAATTATCAAATTTTAAAAAAAATTATAAAAAATTATCCAATAATCTGTATCCGCTTGAATCCGTATTATCTAAACATCGCATAAATCATCACGCGCATCACATAGAAGCACCTACAACCATTCTGCAGGTGCAGTCAACAACACCATATTCACTTCCGAAATATTTTACTTTACATTTTTATGGTACGGTCTCTCTTTTTTATCATCGTTTTCTCACTTTTTTCTTAATAATATATGGTCGGAAATGGACATGACCAAATTAAGTTTAAAAAATAGAATATTTGAATTTTAAATTATTACACTATTTTTATTAAAAAATATAAATTTTACTTCCCGCGCATTGCGCGGGTGGGTATGCTAGTTATATATTAATAATATAACTTGATTTATAAACATGGAGGTTATATTAGAGTTTATGTTTTTATTTTTTATTTTTTTAAGTAATGAACTAGTGGACTTTAGTAAAAATCAATAAAATATAATATACGAAATACTAAATATAATATATAAAATTTATAAAATGTAAAATATAAAATATATCGGGATGGGCCGGGGCAGGGACTACTTCCCCTCCCCGTCCCCATCCCGAAAAAATCCCCAATCCCCGGCCCATCCCCAATGATCATCTCCCCAAAATCGTAACGAAAATTCGGTTTTCAGTTTTCACCATCGGGTACGGTCTTTTTTGCCATCCCTATTCTGAAGCAGGCATTGTAATTCGACATCTTAAAGCAGAACAGAAGCTTGAAATTCCTCTCAGCTGTTGCCTAAAAATGTCAGGATTGATGGCATCTCAAGTTCAAAAACTCATATGGAATTTGTGAAACTTCTTTTGTTGGGGGCAGTGGGACTTACAGAACTGGAATTGCATGTTTATGTGTATACACACAGTATGCTGAAAGAGTTGTTAGGCTTTTCCCGAGCATCACCTAAAGCAGTAATCATCATATTATTATTGCTTTTGGATATAACATTATCGTCCTGTGACAAATTTCTTAACTCTTGCTTCGTCCCTTGTTTTGAACTGAGGGTGGGTCTCTATTCTGTGTACATACTTTATTTATTTTATTTTATTTTATTATTAATTTTTTTTTCTATGGCCTATGCATTCCTCTATGTACCTAGCTTCATGGGAGTGTATATCTTGGATTGACATTTATGATTACTTCAGTTCTGGATTACTGAGGCGTCAGGAGTTGTAATCTTGTCTTTTGATATATGGACACCCATACTAGTATATGATCGTATTTTCTTTTCAGGAAACTGTAATACCATAGAAATTACCCGAAATAATTGTAATTCACTAAAGAGACTTTTATTAAATATTTAATCACTTGCTTAAAGAATTAGTATATTGATTTTTCTACAAAACAACACTTGAAAAACTATATATGTAAATTTGTCTTTTCCAAAAGAAATATGAATTTCAATATCATGGGTAATAGAATTATATAGTTTATGGAATATTTTTTTAAATCTATTGTTTAAATTATATATATATAAGTTTTTATATATATACACATTGGTCTTGAAAATTATTATGAGGATAGTATGTGAATATTTTAAGTACTTTGATATTCATTATGGAATAAATTTTTATAAAAATAAAAGTATGAGTTTTTATGTGAATCTATGAGAATTAAATTTTATATATAAGAAAATATATTCATAGATTATAATTTTTATTTGATGATGACATGAAGACTTTGTGGTTTGAGTATTGTTATGAATAAAATAAAACCATGCAAGTATATTATTATTATCTTTTTTGAAAGCACATTAATATAAATACAATACTTGAAATAAATAAATAAATATTATATTATCATATCCAACTCATTGAGTATAAATGCATGCCACTAAATAATGGCAAGAATAATGATTTTTGTAGACAAGTTAATACTTCAATCATTTTCATGATACACTACTTACACAAATATAAGGTTAAAAGCAATTGCAAGAAATTTTCTTCCTAAACAAATAGATGAAAAATCCACATGATTAACAAGTGTCTTGGATGAATGGCTAGCAAAGAAAGATGATCAATTATCTCTTGAACCCACCAAGATTAATAGCCTCCATAATAGGCAAACCATTATGTTAGTAGACAACATGATGGACAAAATTAATAGCCTCCCAAATTAATAGCCTCTTTGTTAGGCTATAAGGACCAAATGAGTGGATACAAATACTCTAACCATTATTGCTCAAGACACACTTAATTGGATGATTGGTGAGGTTGTAATCACTCTCACAATGTGTCATGTTCAATTGTTCAAATCTTAGCCTATAAATAGAGGGAGTTTCTAGTCTTCAAACACACCAATCTCATCCATCTCATTAGCCAAATTCACTACCATTTTATTCTTCAAAGTTCTCCCACATAGTGAGCATATCTTAAGGATTGTGGAGTCTTGTAGGCTTGGCAACCTTCATCATTCTAAGAGTTCTAACTCTTCTCAACACTTGGTTAGTAAGATATCATCCTTGAAACTTGTATCTTAGAGATCTAAATCTTTTATTTTTATACTATAAATTAATTTCCCTCTATTTGTCGAATTTCAGCGAAATCCGTAATTTGTGGTGCGAATCTTGTGTTATAACGGCCATTATCTTTGAACCTCCTTGCTCTTATACATCAATTCAGTAAGTTAACACTCTCTACTTTAAGTTTGGAGATCCCCATCCATGTTTTAAGAGTACAAAATTAAAATTCCCTCATTATACCAAAATCTGTCCGTTTTTCGTTTACGCAAAGATCCATCTTTTTAAACTATTTTGGTTCATTAACCCTCAAAGGTTCCTTCATAAAACTTGTTCCTTATTGAGTTGAGTATAATTCTGGAAAATTTTATGATTTTTAGAACTCGTATCAAAAAGTTATGGGATCCGCTTTATCAAAAGGTCGAAATCTCTTTTTGTTGAAATCTGAGAAATGATAGTGTTTTCTGAAATCCGCATTTTTGAAGGTCTTAAGTATCTCAAAGCCAAATGGTTTCTTCATAAAAAATATTTATCTATGTGTTATCTACCTTGTGGTAAAATTTTAGAATTTTTGGTCACGAATTACTATTTTTAAAACCTGTTGAAAATTATAGAGTCACTATTGAATTTTTGGCAGAATACATGTTCTGTAAAGAACTCTATTTTTGAACTATTTCCATACCTTATTTTGAAAAGTGTAAAACATAAAACTTGTTCACCTATGTGTTGAGTATCTACAGTTTAAAATTCATAGCAATCGCCTTTCATATGAATTTTTAAACTGACTTGGCGTAAACTGCGACGTTGGACTTGATTTTTTGTCCAAATGAAAAATTGTTGGATTTTGAGATCCATGAAATGATATTTTTATATTTATGAGATATTGATAAGGGAGTTAAATGTTGAAATGATATTTGGCATTATTGAATGCCCTTGTTATGAGGTTACTCCCTTGAGATTGTTGAAAACTCTTTTAAAGAGGATATTATGTGGAGATTTGTGAAAAAACTCTTTTAAATCCATTGTGCACTATTAATTTGAGTAAGATGCCATACTTGATAGAGGGCTAATGCACTAGGGATGTGTCTTGCAGGGCCTCCCCCTCTAAATATGCCAAGACGGCATTGTTGATAAATTGTGCCAAAACGGCGTTATTGCATGTATGAGTCTATACTCTTGGGTGTATCCGTGATGGGTAACCCGAGGCTCCGGAGTGTGTCTGTATATGAGTCTGCTGCATGCTGATCATGACTTATGATCGATATGATATATGGAAAATGGTGTCCTCTTGTGCATAGTTGCTACAATGGTAAGAATGAAAGTTATTTATTTTGTTAAAGGTAATGTGTGTAATCATTTTAAAAGAAAAAGTGAAAATTGTTATTATTTTTTTTTTTTTTTGAGTGTCAACCACTATTTTAAAACCCACTTCTTAAAGTGGAGCGGGTTGACTTACTCAGTACCATTGTACTGATAAAAAGTTGTTGCGTTATCTTTTTACAGATATTGGAGCTGACATATGAACTGCATCTCATGACATGAGCATTTGGGGATGGGATTACCTTTCATCAAAAGATTGTTGCTTTAAGGAACCACGTACTTTTAAATATTAATGTCCTATATATTGCCTTTAGTTTATGCTTCCGCGTGAGAAAGAACAATGACTCTGGTATTAAGTACTTTAAATTTTCTTATGTCTATATTTTATAAAATTGACAATTATTTTTAAAGTTCATACTACAAAAATTTATATTTAGCCGTAGCACTTGTCAATTAAGTTAGCCAAAGGGCGAGCCTGACTGACAAGTGTGGCGGTAACATTCTGAAACCTTATGAGGATGAATTTCGGGGTGTTACAGAAACAAACTTTTACTTCTCATTTGTGCATTAATCGTATTTGTGCATTAATCGTATTTTCTTTTGATGGACACCCATACTTCTCATTTGTGCATTAATCGTATTTGTTTATATATGTGTTCTTGGTGGTTTTCGTAATGAGAAGGCAATGATGTTGTGCTTTGATTGGGGTCTCAGTGAGGTGCTTCATTATCAATTTGGCTATGATCCCCTCAGATACTTGTGCCTTTGGCAGTCTAAGGTTAAACTCCCACCTTTCTTCAAAGGATTTAATAGGCTCCTCAAGCTCGTTCTTTGGAGGGTTGATTTGGAACTTGAAGGCGGCTTCAATTTGTTTATATCTAATTGTCCAATGGTTGAGCACTTGGATGTTTCAGACTGCAAGACACCATTAAGTATAGTTATTGATGCTCATTGACAGTCCCTTGTGAGTAGGGTGTTAACGAGATGTATTGACAACACACACAATTGCAGAAATATAAGAACACAATTGTTTGTTGACCCGGTTCGGACCTCCTGTCCTACATCCGGGGGATTCCAATCCAGGCGAAGATTACTCAACTATGAACAAGAACAAACATAAGACTCGAGACCAATCCTGTTAACTCGATCTAGAAGCTGAATCTCTCCCCCTCAACTTCTAATCTCCCTAACTAGAATTACAGAGACAATCTTTGTTGTTCCTTCACCCTGTTGACGACCCTGAATCAAGAATCCTTTAAGCTATATCAAGAAGACTCCCTCTCCTTGATTTACAACTCGATCTAAATGATATACACTGAATTACAACACAATTCTATCAAGAACAAAAACTCTCAAAACATCTAAACATGAAGAACAAGTTTTTGGCTCTCTTGAAGTATATCTTCTAAAACGAACACTAAACTCTCTTGGTAGAATATTGAAGATCAAATTGCTTAAAGTAAAGACTGACTCAAAGACTATTTATAAACTAAGAACATCTTGGTCTTTGAGTCCAGGTGCTGGTGAAGCTTTGATCTTTAAAACCATAACCGTATCGTTGTTAGAGCATTGCAATGACACCCAAATGATTCTGCATGAAATGTTAGTGCCAACAATCTCCCCCTCATTTCATGAAGAGGTTGATTCATCACAAACAGGTCTCAAACCAGTATGATGAATAGCAGTTCAGAATACCAACCTAACAACAATGGTTAAAAGATCAAGTGCAACAAATGTAATTAACAATAAGAGTAACACCAGCAAGACAATATCACAAAATAAGAAGATCGATCAAATAAGTTCATGCAAATCTAGTCCATCAGCAAAATAAACCACAATCATCAGCAAAATTAAACAAGCATCAGCATCCAAGAGTATCAAACATAGTAACCATCAGAAGTAGCATATTAGTTACAGACCCAAATCAAAAATCAAATTCAGTTTAGAGTGTACCCCCCTCATAGTGTTGTCATCATCACCCAAAAACCACAGTCAGTTAGTCATATTGAGACCATACTCACTCCCCCTTGATGAATCAGGCCTCCTCATCATCCTCCTCTCCAGTGGGTGGAGGATCAAATGAGCCAGGAAGAAGCTTCAACATGTTGTTGTTCTGCTTCCGGATGCGGAGACCAGCATTGATGACAGTAGAAACCTCCTCATTCTGTCGAAGAATGATAGTCTTCAGGTGATTGACCAACGCAGTGCCGGACAGAGCAGGGCCAAGGAGGATGTCATTATGCATATTTCGTAGGTCAGTAGAGGGAGTGTTCTGCTTGATTGGAATGCGTTCTTCCTTAGGAACTTTGATCCCATTCTTTTTCAGAAAACGGGTAATCAAAGCAGGATAAGGAAGAAGATCATTCTTGCCAATGGATCCGCGGGTATAACCTAGCATCTTGGAAAGAACAGAGAGACCAAAGTTTGTCATATTTAAATACTTTTCAATGCAAAACATGAGTTTACCCATATGAGAAGACACTTGACTGGCGTTGGTTGTTGGAAGGATGTTCGAACTACACAGACGGAATAGACAGTTGTATTTGAGAGTGAGCTGCTGAACACGAAGCTGTCCCCTACCAAAAGCAACACTTTTGGTGTTTGAAATCTCATAAGCCACTTCGGCATTTGAGTTTGGCATGTAGCTCGTAACATCATCCAGGTTGCTGTTCAGCTGCACCTTTAACAACGCGTTGATAACTTGAGGAAAAATCTCCAAAATCTTGCCTCGTATGTAGATCTTCCCTCCGAATGGGGATTCACCATCCAAGACATCAGGATGTAGGTTGGCGTAGAACTCGCGAACTAAGGCAGGAGAGTAGTCCTCTAGTTTAGTAGCCCAGTAGATGAGTTTTGTGTCTTCCAAAAACTTCAAAAATCCAAGTTCCTTGTAGATTGGATGAGTAAACTGCTCCTCTGGAATGAAATCACGGTTGTTGAGATCTTTGGCAAATTTCTGTGCTTCCTTGTCGTAAAACCTGTAGTTTAGGGCATCACTAACAGTCATGGGGCCAACTTTCTTTGGTCGTTTCTGTGTTGTCTCGACAGCAGGTTGTTTATCTTTCCTTTTGCGCGAACGAGTCACAGGGGTACGGGCAACTGGACGATGTTCCGGAGTAACCTCTCGATCAGGTTCGTCGTCCCTCGGTTGTTCGTCATCTCCAGTGACAACATCATCAGCAACGTTTGAGTTGAACAGATTGTCCTCATCGTCTTGAGGATATTCAGTGGTTGTTCCATCATCCCAATCAACAGAAAAAGTTTCTTTCTGCGGTGCTGGAAGGGCAGGTACAGGCGGTGCAGGAAGACCTTCAGCAGGGGGTAAGGATTCAAGAGGTAAAACGTCAGTGACATTCTCATCGGCAGGTTCATCATCGCCATTGTTGTCAACATTTTCTGCAGACGACGCTCCAGCTTGAGATGTTGAAGGAATTGATTCACTCAGCGCTTGAAGAACAGATGTAACTATTTGAACTGGATCAATAGGTGACTCAGTATTTGGTGGTATGGACGAATCAGTAGCAGTTTCAGAAGGAGATTTGGGGTTGGAAGAAGATGCCATTTGAAGGGGAAGAAAGAAAACTGCAACACTCAAAATAAAACACAGAGAAGGAAGTAGTGCAGTAATAGAAATGAACAAGGTATTTAAAAAGAGGAAAGGAGAGTCGAAACGTTTAACCACGATCGCTTCAATCGGAGAAACGGCGAAGTAATGATGGCAGTTTCGAGCGACGTGAGCTGCAGAGGTGAAGGGACGGTTACAGTCGTCACAGTGTTATGATGACACTCTGCAGACATCAAATCAGAGATTCTCCCAAATCAAATTTTTCTTTTGTCTTTATCCGATTTCCCTCTCTAATGTGCTTGGGCCTGAAGGGTTAGTATACAAAGAAAAACAAGATGGCCCAAAATATAACTATATTTAGTTTGTATAGAAACTTAGGCCCAGAATAGTTCTAAGCCTATCAAACTTATCTCCCTCCATGGCTTTGGTTAGGATGTCAGCGCGTTGCTCTGACGACCCTACATGTTGAATATCACAAATATTTTCTTCAACCAAATCTCTAATGAAATGATACCTGATATCAATATGTTTGCTCCTATTGTGAAGTACAGGATTCTTAGAGATGTTTATAACGCTTGTGTTGTCACACAATACTACAAATTTCTCTTGATGTACTCCATAATCTGCCAAAGTTTGCTTCATCCACATAAGTTTAGAACAACAACATGTAGCTGCTATATATTCTGCTTCAGCTGTGGATAGAGCAACTATGTTCTGTTTCCTTGAGTACCAACTAACCAAATTGTTGCCAAGATAGAAACAACCTCCTGTTGTCGAACGTCTGTCATCACAACTGCCAGCCCAGTCTGAATCTGTATATCCTATAAGATCCAATGATGACCTTTTAGAATACCAAATTCCAAGTCCAATGGTTCCTTTGATATATCTCATAATTCTCTTATCTGCTTTAAGATGTGTCTCCTTGGGTTGAGCTTGAAATCTGGCACATACTCCAGTGCTGTATGAGATATCTGGTCTGGTTGCTGTTAGGTAGAGAAGACTACCAATCATGCTCCTGTAAAGCTTTTGATCAACATCACAACTAGAATCTGCTTTAGAAAGCTTCTCATGAATAACTTGTGGTGTTCTTGCTACTTTGCTCTCTTCTAAGTTGAACTTCTTTAGCATATTGGTTGCATACTTCTCCTGAGATAAGAAGATTCCATCTTTTTCTTGTTTAATATGTAATCCAAGGAAGTAATGCAATTCTCCAAGCATGCTCATCTCAAATTCAGTCTTCATATCATGTATAAATCCATCTCTAAGTTCTTCTGAAGTAGATCCAAAAATGATATCATCAACATAGACTTGAACTACAATGATATGCTTATCTGTGTGTTTGATGAAAAGTGTCTTATCCACATTTCCTCTTGTATATCCGTGGTCAACCAGGAATTTTGACAGCCTCTCATACCAAGCACGAGGTGCTTGTTTAAGACCATATAGGGCTCCCTTCACTCTATAAACATAGTCTGGATGTTTGTGATCTTCAAATCCGGCTGGTTGAGCTACATAAATTTCCTCCTTGATTTTCCCATTTAGAAAAGCAGTCTTGATGTCCATTTGATATAACTTGAAATCTAGATAACAAGCAACAGATAACAAAATCCTTATAGCTTCCATTCTGGCCACTGGTGCATAAGTTTCTCCATAGTCTAAACCTTCAATCTGTGTGTAGCCTTGTGCTACCAATCTAGCTTTATTTCTGACTATGTTTCCATGCTCATCTTTCTTATTTCTGAAGATCCATTTGGTACCAATGATGTTGATGTTGTCAGGGGGTGGTACTAACTCCCATACAGAGTTTCTTTCAAACTGTAGTAACTCATCCTGCATGGCAGCTATCCAATACTCATCTTTGAAGGCTTCAGATGCATTCTTTGGTTCCATCTTGGATATAAAGCAGTTCATTCCAGCGAGCTGCTTGAAATCAACCTTCTTGTTTCTGGTCTGCCTAGGTGCATCCAATTCTCCAATGATATCAGTGTTAGAATGATGCTTCAAAGTTCTTGGTCCTTTTCTCTTATCTACAACAGCAGTGTCAGGCGGTTGTTGCTCTTCCTCAGTATCAACCAAAGATTCTGATTCAATTCCAGTTTCTACATCAGCTTCAGATGATGGCTCATGTGTTTCCTCAGATGGTGGATCAAATACAGGAAAATAATGCAGACCATCTTCATATTCAGATAATCCTTTAGCTAGAGAATCTTCAAATAGAACATTCATAGATTCTATAACTTTCTTACTATCAGTCAGATAAACTCTGTAAGCTCTGGAGTTGTTAGCATAACCCAAAAACAACCCTTTTTCTGATCTGGCATCAAACTTCTTAAGTTGTTCCCTGTCTCTGTAAACATGACAAGGACAACCAAATGTATGAAAATATCTAACATTAGGAAGTTTATCATACCATATTTGATAAGGAGTGAAATTTGTCTTTGGCCTCAAAAGAACTCTGTTTGAAATGTGGCATGCTGTATTGACAGCTTCTGCCCAAAAAGTCTTTGGTAGTGTGCTCCCATGAAGCATAGATCTTGCCATCTCTTGTAAGGTTCTATTCTTCCTTTCTACAATCCCATTTTGTTGAGGAGTCTTTGGGGCAGAGAACTCTTGAGAAATTCCATGTTGTTTACAGAAGTCAGTGAACTGTTGATTGTCAAACTCCCTCCCATGATCAGTTCTAATCCTTTTGATTTTTCCTTGTTTTTGATTCATGATCTTCAGGCTTGTGGACTCAAAATACTCAAAGGCTTCATCTTTTGATCTGAGAAAACAAACAAAAGTAAATCTAGAAAAATCATCAACTAGCACAAGTACATACCTTTTGCCATTAAGGCTTTCAACTTCCATTGGACCCATCAAGTCCATGTGAATGAGTTCAAGGCAGTGATTTGTGGTAATTTCATCAACTCGTTTGTGTTGAGCTTTGGTTTGTTTCCCGTTAGAACATCCTTCACAGACAATTTGAGAGTTGTTCTGTAGTTTTGGCAACCCTTTGACAGCTCCAGAAATGCTCAATTTGTAGAGAGTTTGATAATTCAAGTGTGCCATTCTCTTGTGCCATAGGCTTGTAAGATCTTCTTTCAAAATCAAAGCCCTGTCTACTGTTTCCTTTAGAACATAACAATTGTTAGTAGATCTTTTCCCTGACATGATGCACTTGTAATCTTTAAAGACATAGCAAGTGTTCATATCAAATAGCACTAAGGAATTTTCATCACATAATTGACTTATGGAAATCAAATTGGTAGTTAAACCATCCACAAAGTAAACCTTAGAGAGATTAGAAAGAACTCCCTTTTCAATTTTACCATAACCAGTGATTTGCTTTTGGCACCATCTCCATACATCACCTCTCCACAATCCTGTTCTGTGAAGTTTTGTAGTATATTTTTGGTTCCAGTCATATGCCTAGAGCATCCAGAATCAAAATACCACAAAGTGTTCTTTTGATGTGCCTGCAAAGATACAACAACAAGACCAAGTGACTGTTGATTAGAATGTTTAGGTATCCAGGCCTTACGAATCTGGATCTTCTTTTGTAGTTCTAACGTCGGCCAGACAACAGGTCTTCCATTTAAGAGATCTCGAACAATCCTTAAACAAGTGTCTGCTTGATGACCAGGTAGACCACAATATATACAATCCCTTGAGTCTTTGGGTGCAATATTGACTTGAATTGGCACATTTTTATAAGCAGCAGCATTGCTTGACTGTTCACCAAGATATCCTCCACTAACAAAGTTTCTCTTGGTTGGTTTGAATTTCTTTGCTTTACCTTTCTTCTTGTATCCTATACCTGAAAGATCACCAGGTCTTTTGCACATAGAAAGAACTGAATCCAATTTATTTTTACCTTTTACCGTTTGAGAGAGTTCATTGCATTTGGCTTGAAGTTGTAGATTTTCTGTGGCCAAACATGTCTTTGCATCAGAAAGTTTGGAGCATTCATCTTGAAGTTCCTTAACTTTTAGCTTTGCTAGCTTTAATTCCTTTTGTAATTTGATCTTTTCAGCAGATAGATTATCATAAGAAATTCCGAGGTCAGTCAGTTGTGCTAACAACTTCTTATTCTCGTTGAAGGCTGTATCATACTCGAACTTTAACTCTTCATATGCATCGGCCAGTTTTGAGTATATTTCACTGATATTACCTGCATCCATAGAATCATCTTCATCAGTAGAATAATCTATTGAATTTGTTATACCTGGTTGGGGACTACAGTCTCGAATAGTCAATGCGATAACATCTTCAGAGTCACTCTGTTGTTCCTCGGTTGCTTCAACATCGAATTCATCATCACTGAGTGTAGCTTGATAAGCTTTTCCTTCTTTCCTTTTGGCAGTAGGACATTCATTTTTGAGATGTCCTTTTCCACCACACTCGTAACAAATAATAGAAGAGAATTTGTCAAATTTCTCAGGTTCCTTGGGTTTCTTGACATTACTGCCTTTGCCTTCAAACTTCTTAGACCCTTTGGATTGTTGTTTGTCAGATGTTGAAACACCATGTGAACTGGATTTCTGAGGCTTGCCTTTCTGTAACTGTCTTGCTCTCTTTTCTTGAAGAAATTTGGCCATCCTTCTAGTGATCAAGGATAACTCTTCATCTAAATCATCATTTGATTCCTCAATCTTTTCAGCCTTTAGAGCAATACTCTTCGATTTTCCTTTGCTCCTTGATTCGAGATGATTCATTTCATAGTTTTGCAAATTTCCAACCAACTCTTCCAAAGTCATGGTGTTGGTCTTCTCACTCTCTTCAAGAACTGAGATCTTTCCAGAATACTTAGGAGAAACTGTATGTAGCATCTTGCGAACCAATTTTTGTTCATCAAAATGCATTCCAAGCTCTATGCATTGATTAACCACATTTTGAAATCTCTCAAAGTATGTTGAAATATTTTCATCATCCGTCATCTCCAACCTGTCATATAGGGATTCAACACGATGTAATCGGGTTAGTTTAACATCGGCAGAACCTTCAAACCTGACTTCAAGAAATCTCCACATCTCATAGGCATTTTTGCAATTCTTGATCATTCTGTGCTGTGCCTCTTCCATGGCTCCGCTGATCGCGTTCATGGCTGCGTAATTCCCTTGTTTTGCTGCTCTTTCTGCTACAGTTAATTCGGCCTTCCTAGCAAGTCGTGTAATCGGTGCAGCAGGTGGTACAGTCGTTGTTGTGGCAGCAGTGGTAGAGGTAGTGTCTGTTGAAGCAGATGTCGTCGTCGTTGTCGTGACAACCGCAGGAATTTCAGTCCTTGTTGGTGGTTCCCATGCTTCTTCAACTGCATCCCAGACATCTTCTCCAAGAGCTCTGAGATAACACTCCATTCTTGATTTCCAGTAGCTAAAATTGTTTCAATCGAAGATTGGTGGACGAAGATGCGAAATTTCCCTACTCATCTTGAATCTTGAATCTCCAGTAAACGTTTGAAGATTGGCTCTGATACCAATTGACAGTCCCTTGTGAGTAGGGTGTTAACGAGATGTATTGACAACACACACAATTGCAGAAAT
Organism: Hygrophila difformis; assembly: GCA_030278955.1. Taxonomy (NCBI): domain Eukaryota; kingdom Viridiplantae; phylum Streptophyta; class Magnoliopsida; order Lamiales; family Acanthaceae; genus Hygrophila; species Hygrophila difformis. Next base: position 65,658,189 of record JAOANR010000001.1, read on the forward strand.
ATAAGAACACAATTGTTTGTTGACCCGGTTCGGACCTCCTGTCCTACATCCGGGGGATTCCAATCCAGGCGAAGATTACTCAACTATGAACAAGAACAAACACAAGACTCGAGACCAATCCTGTTAACTCGATCTAGAAGCTGAATCTCTCCCCCTCAACTTCTAATCTCCCTAACTAGAATTACAGAGACAATCTTTGTTGTTCCTTCACCCTGTTGACGACCCTGAATCAAGAATCCTTTAAGCTATATCAAGAAGACTCCCTCTCCTTGATTTACAACTCGATCTAAATGATATACACTGAATTACAACACAATTCTATCAAGAACAAAAACTCTCAAAACATCTATACATGAAGAACAAGTTTTTGGCTCTCTTGAAGTATATCTTCTAAAACGAACACTAAACTCTCTTGGTAGAATATTGAAGATCAAATTGCTTAAAGTAAAGACTGACTCAAAGACTATTTATAAACTAAGAACATCTTGGTCTTTGAGTCCAGGTGCTGGTGAAGCTTTGATCTTTAAAACCATAACCGTATCATTGTTAGAGCATTGCAATGACACCCAAATGATTCTGCATGAAATGTTAGTGCCAACACTCCTAATCTCAAAGTGTTTCACTTTGACGGCATATTCAAATCAATTATTTTTATAACTGTGAATATTGAGGAAATTTCAGTTTGGGGTGGTGTCGTTGTTTATGAGGATTATGATGATGATTTTGTGATGCCCAAACCTGAGTCTCTTGGTACTGAGGGCAACATAGTCAATGTTTTTGGTCAACTGTCATCTTTGAAAAGGCTGAGATGTAACGATATCTTTCTGGAGGTAAAGGGATTTTTATTGAATTTTTCACTAGCTTTAAATTTTTCTGGGCTCACCCTCTAACTAATACAATATTTCTTATTTTCTTTGATGGCTTCTTAGCTTCAAAAACTCACATGGAATTTGTGAAACTTATTTTGTTGGGGGCGATGAGCCTCAGGGAACTCAAATTGCATTTATATTATCCACCTCACTGCCGCAATTTCTTGGAAGAGTTGTTAGGCTTTTTGTTGGATTGTGGCCCAATTTCAGCAGCCCAATTTTAGGCCCATGAAGGCTTTGTGCTGAGGCCCAAACCCATTTCGCACTTTAATAAATACTCCCTCCTATCCGAACAGCCCTAGGCCAAAATCTGATTTTTGCTCTCTCCCTCTTGAGAGACCAGCCGCCCCCTCCATTCCTTTACTCCCTTGTTTCTTCTTCACCACAACTAATAGGCTAGATTTGTTCTACCACTAATAGTGGGTGAGTGAGTGTGTTTAGGGGTTGAGAGGTGTGAGCTATTGTGGGGGTTGGATTACCGGATCTTGGGGTTCCGGTAGGGTTGTGAGCTTTCTTCCCTTGTAGAACCTAGGTGGTTAGGCTCGCCGGAAATTGGTTTTCCGGCGAAGGGTTTGAGGGCGGCAGGGGCTGTGGAGGCTCGACGCGGGCTGTGGCGTGGTGGTTTCCGGCAGCTTCTGTGGTGGCCGGCGGTGGTCCGGCGGTGGTCCGGTGTGGTGGTTTCCGGCGCCTGTGGTGGTGATTTCCGGCGGAGCTTAGTGTTCTTGTCGAGTGTTGCTCATTTGGGAGCTCCGAGCCTACATATTAATAGATCTTTATAGATCTATTTGGTATCTCTATTTCCCTTTAATATTAGTTGTTGTATTTTTCTTGTTTCTACTAACCATGGTGTAGATCTAAGAAGTGGACAACAAAGAGACTAAGACTGGACTGTTGGAGAAAGAAAACGACGGAGACGAATCTGTCCGGAGAGACCGAGCCAGATCGCGACTGGCGTGGACTTCAAAGGAAGTTTCTTGATCGTTGTTTCTATTTTTAGTATTTATGAGAGAATCATGTATTGGTGAGGTCAAAGCCTTGTAAATCCCATAGTTAGGTCTTTTGGGTTGTAATAGATAGTTAAAACAGGGTACCAGAGTTACCCAACAGTGGTATCAGAGCCATAGGCCACTTTGGGACGGGGGTTGGTCAAGGCACCCCCGCAAGGTAAAATAGCTTGATCCATCTTTTTTACAGTTTTACGATAATATTCTTGTTTTGGATTGTTGCTTGAAATATGTGATTTTTCATGCTTGGAGCTTTGTGCTTTAAAATCTGGAAATATTATGCTTAAACTGTGTTTTTTGTTTTCTGCATTTTGTTGTGCATAAACTGCTTTGTGTGGTGTTATTAGTGAATTGTGCATTTTCTGTGTTATTGTGCTTTGTGTGCAAAAATTGTGGATTTGAAATTTTTGGGGAATAGAAAAATTGATTTCTTATTCCCTGAAAAAGCAGATTCCTGAAAATCTTGAAAGTTGTGATTTTTTAGGAATCTGTGAAAATTAATCCAAATTTTGAAATCCGACCGTTTGAGCTCTTTGGGCCACCCAAAATTTAATTTGGGCCTGTCCAATAGCTGGGTCAAGTCTGGAAAATTTTTTGGGCTCCCAAAATTAATTTGGGTTTGCTTAAAAAAATTTAAAAGGATGACAAATGCTATAGTGTGGAATTAGTTGTGATTAGTTGGCCAAGTGTTTGAGCACTTGTTTGCTCATTCCGTTAAACGGTCAAACACAATAATGACTTCCACCTCGAATAGCATAGTTCCTTTTAATGGAAAGAACGACTTCAGCATCTGGCAAGTTAAGATGCGTTGTGTTCTTGTCCAACAAAGAGTTTATAATGCAATTGACCAACTCTTTGATAAAGATGTGACTGAAGCTAAAAAGACTGAAGTAGATGAACTTGCTAAATCTGCCATAATCTTAAGTTTATCTGATGCTGTTCTTAGAAAAGTTAGTGATTGCAAAACAGCCAAGGACCTTTGGGAGAGGCTGTCTGAACTGTATGCTGAGTCATCTTTGTCTTCTAGAATATTCCTACTTGGTAAATTTTTTAAATTTAAATTGGATATATCTAGAGACTTAGATGAGGGTTTAGATAATTTTACTAAACTGGTTCAAGACATTAAAGCAACTGGTGATAAGCATATAGATGATTATGTGCCTATAGTGTTGTTGAATGCCATCCCTGATAGTTATTCTGATGTGAAATCTGCTATCCAATATGCTAGAGATGATTTGACTTTAGATCATGTGATTAAGAGTCTAAAGAACAAAGAACTTGAAATGAAGAATTCCTCTAAGCATTCTGATAAGGTGTTTATGACTAGGGGTAGGTCTTGGAAAAAGGGTAATCACCAACAGCATAATGATAGGGGCAGAAGCAATGCTAGGGGTCAGTCTAAATCACATAGATCTCAGTCAAGAGGTAAACATGATAAGAAATGTTACAACTGTGGTAGAAAGGGTCATTTCATTAAAGATTGTAGACTCCCTAAGAAAGAGAAAAATCAAATTGATAATCAGAACAATGAGGTTAATGCCGTGACTGATGTAGCAGTTAAGCATGATGAGCTTTTGATGGTTCATGATTTGAATTGTTTTTCTGATGTTAATATGGCTAAAGATGCTTCTAAATTTGTTTGGTTGTTAGACTCAGGGTGCACCTCCCATATGTCTCCTCATGTTGAATTATTTGATTCCTATCAACCTGTTGAAAATGACTTTGTGTTCATGGGTAATGACAATAGATGTCATGTCTTAGGCATAGGAAAAATTGTCTTACAATTTGAGAATGGGACAAGATTCTGTCTTGATGGTGTGAAGCATGTGCCTGATTTGTCTTATAATTTGATTTCTCTTGCAACCTTGCAGAAGAAAGGTTTAGAAGGGAGAATTGGTAATGACATGATTAAAATGTTCAAAGGGAATTTGATGCTGTTTAAGGCCATTATCAAGAATAATCTTTTTGTGGTTTCTAATGTGGTTAATTATGCTTTTGCTGCTAATTCTAGTTCTAGTTCTGATAAGGTTAAACAGAATACGCTTTTGTGGCATGCTAGACTAGGGCATATGAGTGATAAAGGCATGAAATTTCTGAAAGATGCTGGTTGTTTAAAATCTGATTTATGTGAAGTTGATCTTTGTGAATCATGCTTAGCTGGTAAACAACATAGAGTGTCTTTTAACTCTTCATATCCCGTTGGGATAAAATCCACCCGTGTACTGGAGTACATTCATGCTGATGTGTGGGGTCCTTCTTCGACGCCCACACATGGTGGTAGAAGATATTTTTTATCTATCATGGATGATTTTTCTAGAAAAGTTTGGGTATTTCTCATGCAAAACAAATCTGATGTTTTTGGGAACTTTAAACACTGGAAAGCTTTGATTGAGAATCAAACTGGTTTAAAGATTGGTACACTTAGGACAGATAATGGGCTTGAATTTTGTAATCACCAAATGGATACTTTGTGTGCTGAATCTGGTATTAGAAGGCATAAATCTGTTCCTTACTCACCTCAACAGAATGGGGTAATTGAAAGAATGAATAGAACTCTATTAGAAAAGGTTAGGTGCTTGATGGCACCTACTGGCCTTTCTAAGAAGTTCTGGGGTGAAGCACTGATGACAGCTGCTTACTTAGTTAATAAATCACCCAATGCCCCTTTAAATGGTAAATCTCCTGATTCTGTCTTTTTTGGTAAACCTGTTAATTATGAACATCTTAGAGTGTTTGGATGTTCAGCTTTTGTGCATACCAGTAATGATAAATTGGACCCCAGAACCAAGAAATGTATTTTCTTAGGTTATCCTGAGGGAACTAAGGGTTACAGGTTGTTTGATAGATCAGGGGGTGGTTTTAAAATCATTGTTAGTAGGGATGTGATTTTTAATGAATCTGAATTTCCTATGAAAGTTTTTGAAAATGATAATACTTCTGTTGAGGTGGAGTCTTCTTCTGTGGAACATTCTGTGAATTTGCCTGCTCCCATTGCTGTGCCTAATGTGATTGAAAATGCTGAAATTGCTGATCCCAATTTGCATGTGAATGAGGAACCCATAACTGATACCCATGATATTGATGAAGGTGGAGCTCAGAATGATGATGTTATTGATGAACATGATTTGAGTGATTATGTGCTAGCTAGGGATAGAGCTAGAAGAGTAGGTAAAACTCCTGCTAGATTATCTGATTGTGTTCTTACTGCTTATGCTATGACTGTGTGTGAAGAACTTGATAATCTAGAGCCTAAATCATATTCTGAAGCTGTTAAGTCTAAACAGGCTAGTAAGTGGCTTAGTGCTATGAATGAGGAAATTGAATCATTACATAAAAATGAAACATGGCTGTTGATTCCTAGGGCTGAAAATATTTCTGTGATTGACTGTAAATGGATTTTTAAAATCAAACAGGAAAGTAATGGTGAGAGGTATAAGGCTAGGCTTGTAGCTAAGGGCTTTACTCAGAAAGAGGGTGTAGATTATTCTGAAATATTTGCACCTGTTGCTAAATTCACTACTATTAGAATAATGCTTGCCTTAGTTGCTCATTTTGATTGGGAGCTTATACAAATGGATGTTAAAACTGCTTTCTTGCATGGTGACATAGATAAGAAAATTTGTATGAAGCAACCTGAAGGTTTTGTGGATAAAACCAAACCCAATCATGTATGCCTGTTGAAAAAAGCTTTGTATGGACTAAAACAAGCACCTAGACAGTGGAACATTAAGTTTGATAAATGCATGAAAGACATAGGATTCACCAGATCTAAATTTGATCATTGCTTATATCTGAAAGATGTGAAATCTGTGCCTATGTTCTTATTGCTTTATGTTGATGATATGTTGCTTGTTAGTCCTTGCATGAAAAGCATTGTTGAGGTTCAAAATTGTTTGAACAAGAGTTTTGACATGAAGAATCTAGGAGAAGCCAAATGCATTCTTGGAATGCATATAGTTAGGGATAGGGCTAATTCAACCCTAATCCTTAACCAGGCTGAATATGTGAAGAAAATTCTCTCTAGATTCAAGATGTCAAATGCTAAACCTGTTGGTTGTCCTCTTGCTTCTCATTTCGTGTTGACTAAAGAACAGTGCCCTAAAAATGAATCTGAAATGAAAGATATGGAATCTGTCCCTTATGCTCATGCCATTGGTTCTGTTATGTATTTGATGATTTCTACTAGGCCTGATTTAGCTTATCCTATAAGTTGTTTGAGCAGATTTATGGCTAATCCTGGTAGACCACATTGGGAAGCTCTGAAATGGCTTTTGAGATACTTAATCAAGTCTATGCATTATTCTCTGTGTATTTCTAAATGGCATGATGAAATGTTTGTGACTGGTTATGTAGACTCTAACTTTGCTAATGATAGGGATAGTAGGAAGTCTACTACATCCTATGTGTTCACTCTAGGTGGGTCTTGTGTGAGTTGGAAATCTCAATTGCAATCTGTTGTTGCTTTATCCACTACTGAGTCTGAATTCATTGCCATAACTGAAGCTTTTAAAGAGGGAATATGGTTTAGTGGTCTGATGCATGAACTAGGATTAAAGAATGAGATAACCATATACTCTGATAGCCAATCTGCGATTCAGTTAAGCAAACATCCTGTTTTTCATGATAGGTCTAAACATATTGATGTTAAGTACCACTTCATTAGGGACAATGTTGAGTGTGAAAAACTTAAACTGGATAAAATTGCTTCTGAATTTAATCCTGCTGATATGGGAACCAAGTGTTTGCCAACTGAGAAGATGATGTCATGCATGAAAATCCTTCACTTTGATTTTGGTTGATGTGTGCATATCTCTTATGTTCTGATGCATGTCAGCATGTGTGAATACTCTGTGTATATTGTTGGTATGTGACTGGGAAGTGAAGGTACCAAAGGCGATGACGAAAATTGCCCCAAATTGAGCACACTCGTCACTAAGTCTGAAAGTGGGCCAAGGTGGAGATTGTTGGATTGTGGCCCAATTTCAGCAGCCCAATTTTAGGCCCATGAAGGCTTTGTGCTGAGGCCCAAACCCATTTCGCACTTTAATAAATACTCCCTCCTATCCGAACAGCCCTAGGCCAAAATCTGATTTTTGCTCTCTCCCTCTTGAGAGACCAGCCGCCCCCTCCATTCCTTTACTCCCTTGTTTCTTCTTCACCACAACTAATAGGCTAGATTTGTTCTACCACTAATAGTGGGTGAGTGAGTGTGTTTAGGGGTTGAGAGGTGTGAGCTATTGTGGGGGTTGGATTACCGGATCTTGGGGTTCCGGTAGGGTTGTGAGCTTTCTTCCCTTGTAGAACCTAGGTGGTTAGGCTCGCCGGAAATTGGTTTTCCGGCGAAGGGTTTGAGGGCGGCAGGGGCTGTGGAGGCTCGACGCGGGCTGTGGCGTGGTGGTTTCCGGCAGCTTCTGTGGTGGCCGGCGGTGGTCCGGCGGTGGTCCGGTGTGGTGGTTTCCGGCGCCTGTGGTGGTGATTTCCGGCGGAGCTTAGTGTTCTTGTCGAGTGTTGCTCATTTGGGAGCTCCGAGCCTACATATTAATAGATCTTTATAGATCTATTTGGTATCTCTATTTCCCTTTAATATTAGTTGTTGTATTTTTCTTGTTTCTACTAACCATGGTGTAGATCTAAGAAGTGGACAACAAAGAGACTAAGACTGGACTGTTGGAGAAAGAAAACGACGGAGACGAATCTGTCCGGAGAGACCGAGCCAGATCGCGACTGGCGTGGACTTCAAAGGAAGTTTCTTGATCGTTGTTTCTATTTTTAGTATTTATGAGAGAATCATGTATTGGTGAGGTCAAAGCCTTGTAAATCCCATAGTTAGGTCTTTTGGGTTGTAATAGATAGTTAAAACAGGGTACCGGAGTTACCCAACACTTTTCCCGCGCATCACCACAAACAGAAATCATAGTTTATATATTGTAATCTTGTGGATCTTTTAATGGACATCTATTAGTAGTATTTTCTTTTTCAGGGAAACTAACTTAGCCTTGAACTTTTATTTCTCATTTGTACATTGATCTGGATTTGGAGCGCCTTGCCTAAGTCTTGCTTTGTGGAGTAAATCTTTGTTTATATATGTGTATGTTGGTTTCATAATGAGAAGCCAATGCCGCTGTTTTGGTCATTGTTTGGGGTCATTGTGCTGTTAATTATTAGTTGCTGTGTGTTGTTGGGCTTTGACCTTAATAGATGTATGATAATGAGTGGATTGAATGTTCTATATATTGTATTGCATGAAATTTCATCATTTGATCAATGCGTGTGTGTTTATTAACACTCAATAAAATGAAAATATATGGTCATTGTCAGTTGATCTGAACATTTAACTATTTAAGTACTAGTATTTAGAAGTAACTTATATTCAATAAAGTTCAAGAATGACCTATTATCAATTTCTAACTCTGATTTATCCATTGAAGACGATTCTAAATGTCTGTTTTTTTTTTTGTTTTTTTTTTTTTGTTGGTTTTGGGCATAAAAAATGTCTGTTGAGTTTGAACTTGAAGGCAGCTTCGATATGTTTATTTCTAAATGTCCAATGCTGGAGCACTTGCATGTGTCAAGAGTACAATAACACACTATTAAGCTTAGTTGTTGATGCTCCTAATCTCAGAATTTTTGAATTTGAGGGCAAATTCAAAATACATTATTTTTAAACATGTGAACATTGAGGAAATTTCAGTTCTTGGTGTTGAGTTTGAGGATAATCCTTATGTGATGCCTGAACCTGAGTCGCTAGGGACTGAAGGTATTAATTATCTTTTGTGAAAGGATTAATTATCAGAAAAACGAAACTGGAAACAAAGATGTATATTATGATCTCTTGTTAAGTTCTGAAACCAAGACTATAGTTTTGTCTTGTTAGGAAAGCTCCTGTGTCCAAGATCCATTTACTTGAGGCCTCGTGTGATTGAATAAAAACTAGAACATTTCATCACTTATTAACAAAGATATAATACGGAGTAAGTGATAAGATATAATAAAACTAGAACATTTCATCACTTATATATCCTCATTCTACTGCATTAACGTGGTTCGGAAACTTATCGAGGCTAAATCCCAAATCGAGCCCCAGCAGTAGTCCCGCCTCTAGGCCTCCACCGCATCCGACGTCGGCTACTCGCTTGTCAGTTGCTCCGCCCTCGGCCCCCCGCCCCGCCGTCTTGGCTATCGTTCTGTTGAGGTATTGAAGACCGTTTGAACAAATTGTGCTATTGTTGAACAGATTGTTGTAAGCTTCACTGTTGTTATTTTGTTATATTCACTGAAACTTTCAATTACTGGGGTATCAGGAGTCTAATCTTGCCTTTTGGGGTGTCTTTAATCTTGCAAAAATTGACCATCACAAGAGAACAATTAATTAAGCCATCCTATATTCAGATTCAGCTGAGGAACCAAAAACCAAAGCCTGCTTCTTGGTCTTCCAATATATTAAGGCACCACCAAAGACGATATAATAAGGGTAATAGATTTTCGAGTAATAATACAGCATCACAAATCAACATCACAGTAGGCGACGAAATCAAGATTCAATGAAGGAGATTATGATGCTAATTAATGTCTATAATATATGTAGAGCCAACTTTATTGAGGAGACAGAGTTGAAATGGCAGCAAATTGTTTACAAATTTAATTACAAGCTCAAGGTCATAAAAGTAGGGATGAAAACATCAATTATAATGCACCAAGTCAGGATTCATTTAGGCACACAAAATACAAGATTCCATTCACCACCATGCAGTGCAACAAAACATTTATATACTGTCATCTTATTATGAGGGCAGCAGCATTTGATGCTCGCGGGAAGCTTGCCAACTCTTTCACCACCAACACTTTTTTAGCATTTTGAATGTGTCTAATTTCAAGTTTATGAAGTTGTGCCGCCTTTAAGAAAATAAGCTTCACAAATTCCGTTTCAGGCTTTGAACCATGAAAGCAATTAAAGCTCACATTTTTAAGGTAGCAACAGAAAGGAACTCCTAAATTATGTTGCTCCTTGAGATACTGAATAGCAGGCTCCTCATCCTCCTTGAAACGGTATTGGAACTAGAACCATGATAATAAGTGTGAGAATGTTGCTTACAAACAGGAATAATGAATAAGGGAGAGAATATTACCCGGCCAATGTCAAGACACTGCAATAAAGGGGAGCTTCTAATCAAGCACAGTAAAGAAGTGAGAACAACCATATTTGCCAAATAACCGTGGCCGATGTCAATACGTGTCAAATGATTCAGATTGTAAGGAAGTACATGTGGCACATCACTTGATGCAGGACTCAAGCACTAGCATGAAAATACATGAACACAGAACCAATTAGTTTTGATTTGGCCTAGGGAACTTACAATAATAATAATAATAATAATAATAATAATAATAATAATTTTTCTACCTCCAGGAATGCCTGATTAATTCCCAACTTCTTAATACAAAGCACTTGACCAAAAAACTCAACCAAATCATTTGCAACAAGGCATGATGCTTTGTGGTGCTTCATAGAGACACTTGTGAGCTTAATGTGCTCAATGCTTGCACTTTGAAAACAAATCGGGCGCAATCCCCCAACACATGTAAAAGATTTGAGATTAGGAGAATTGATATTTAGACATAAATGTTGGGAATCAACTACTTCCAAAAGCTCAAGCACCGGACATTTTGATAGAACTGTATTCAAATGTTCATGTGCTATTGAGACACAACAAAGTCGAAGCTTGACAAGCCGACTAAATCCTTCAAAGGCAGGAGTAACTGTGATCCCAACACATTGAAGAGACAAGCATGTTAACTGTTTGCAATGAATTAGATGTTGCGGCACCACATAATAAGTATTTCTGTCCATTGACGTGAGTTCAAATTCTTGAATACCATGGTTTGACAACATATGGAGCCAGTAACCGATGGCACTGTAGTTCTTCTTACGAATGTTCTTAATTGAACACTTAACTATGGATCCTTTATGCACCAGTAAGATGCGATAGATAATGGATTCGAAATCCTTATTTGTTCTCGTGTTAAAATCAAAAACAAGATTTGAAATGGTTGTCCATTTATACTTCCATTCCGTGGAGAGTATGCTTGTCCTCACCGCATCTATCAACGGCAAGCATGTGAGAATTTGATCAATGACATTATCTGGGAGACTGCTGATTCTATCTACACCACTACTACCGATTCTGGCCATTAAAACTGTAAACAGATCCCTTGCAATTCGTTCCCTGCATAGTAATTCAATAAAAATAGCCACAGGTTACACGGACTCCCTAAAACTAAAACCCATGAATAAAAGTGACACGAATTCCTATTTACATCCAAGCAAAAGTTCACAAATAAAACAGGAACAAATGAAACGAAATTTCCAGTATATAATCAATTTTCTTATTACGTTTCAGTACGAAACACAAAAATAAAAACTTGTTAAAGCATAGTAAAAGACCTCAAGGTTTATGGGTGGGAAAGATCAAATATGAAAAAGATACCTGGTTCTAAAAATTTAGGGTAGTAGAGGCGCATAGATCAAATATGAGCGTAGGTTGCATGAACGGGATGTCGGGCGAACTATACAAGTAACCAAATGGAAAGCGATTGTTCACCTGAGTTCCAGGTACTTGCTAGGCCTATGAAAGTGGGCTTATACTGTTGGGCCAGCCCATCCTTCTTTAACAAAGATGGATAGAGCCCGTTTCAAAATGGGCCAGCCCGTAGATCAAACCTTTATTAATTTTTTTTAAGTATTTTATTTTACTATTATTATTAACTAATAAGTAACCCGTCGAGTCTCGACGGATATAAATATATATATATATATATTTTATATATAATATATATACTTATATTATATGAAGTAATAATAAATTGTATTTTGAGTAATGACTAGGAATGGCAATGAGCCGGTTTTGGGGCGGGGAATAGCATCCCATCCCCAAAACCATTAGTATTTTCATTCTCCAAAACCAGCCCGATCCCCATAGGGGACATTATCGGGGATCCCCAATGGGTACCGTGATTTCCCCGATCCCCGTTGGGGATCTTATCGGGGATTCAATTACACATCAACTTTCAATTTATTTCGGTAATTGGAAAGGTCGGAGTTATATTATTTAAGCAAACTTTTAATTTCACTAATCATAATATGAAAACATACACATGAATTATTTAAATAAACAATAATCAACATAAAATATTTATAATAGTTTCGAATATGTAATCTATCTATCAAACTAATGAGTTTTGTCATCCGTTTTTAATTATTTTAGATGAACTGGGTAAAATTCATAAAATATAATATATAAAATATTAATTATAATATATAAAATATATCGGGGATAGGCCGGGGCGGGGACTACTTCCCCTTCCCCATCCCGTCCCCGGAAAAATCCCCAAAAAAATCCTCATCCCCGGACCATCCCCAATAATTCTCTCTCCAAAACCGAATCCGAAAATTCGATTTTCGGTTTTCACCATTGGGGATTGGCTTTTTTGCCATCCCTGGTAATGACAGATGTGTAATGATTTTATATCTATTCAAAAGAGGATTTTGAGTAATGACAAATGTGTAAAGCTAATTCTTCCAAGAAAAAAACCATTGATAAACTCAACCTCTCTAAGCTTTCAATCATATTCAAAGGAAAAAACTGAATGTATTTTCCATAAAGGCTATAAACTAACAGATTGAAGAATCCATATTTTTCATTCTCAAACTGAACCTAAAGGACAAAAAAAGAATAGAATTGAATGTCCATACCCTACTATTGGATGGACAACAAATCTAAAACCAAATAAAACAAAAACAAAAGAAACAATACTCATCCAATGATGGGCTCTCTGGCACCAATCAAGACCCTATATTTTAATGTGGGAAAAATATACTATTTGGTTCATTTTCTTTTCAATTGGGCCGAAGTAGTCATTTTTTTATTTTTTATCTCTATTGGTACTCTACGTTTGCTAATAAAATTCAATTTAATCTATTTTTTCACTAATTCTATATTTAATAGATAATTAAATTCATTAATTACATAAATCATATTAAATTCATTAATTACATATACCATATTAAAATGGGTTGACCCAATCCAATACCAAATAAACTCGACCCATGCCCTAAGTCCATTTTTCATCTTCTACACAAACATGCCCTAACTAAATCTATTCTTTTTTTCTACGCAGAACAAAACAGATTTGCACTATGTTGTGCATGGAAGTGTTTTAGCTAGTTTAAAATTAATAAGGGAGTTAAGGGAGAGTCACCGTTAGCCAACCTCCAAGAAACCTCCTAATCATTGGCCGTCCATTCCAAGATGACTGATAACGAAATGGAGGATCACGGCGGCATACCGCCGGACACTTCTGATGGTGGAGCTAATAAACGGTAGGGGCCCCTTTACAGTGCTGTGACTAAACGAGGATCAGGTTTTAAACACATTCCTATTGATGAGGAATCGTTTGAATCCACAGGAGATGAAGATGATATCGTGCAAGATATCTTCAATGGCATGCCACGGTTCCGAATCTCCGATGCCTATAAAAGAACGCTTCTTCGTCCGTGGACTCACGCAGTGGTCTTAAAGGTTGTAGGAAGGAATATCTCGTATAGAGTTCTTAAGTCTAATCTTGAAAAGATCTGGCCGGCGGCTGCATCAATTCCTCTGGTGGACGTTGGCAATGGCTATTACATTGTCCGATTTCTCAAAGAATCAGATTCCATTCATGCCTTAACATGGGGGCCTTGGATGATTGTGGGGCACTACTTGCATGTACAACAGTGGGATGAGGAGTTTGATCCTGATACCAATGAAATTAAGTCCATCGTGACATGGATTCGATTAAAGAAAATTCCAATCTTCCTTTACAACAGGCAGTACCTTCTACGCGTTGCATCCTCCGTTGGCAAGGTAGTAAGCATGGATGTGAATACGGTTACAACGGCCCGAGCATGTTTTGCTAGAATTGCTGTGAAAATTGAGTTGGATAATCCTCTCACGCCCAATGTAATGATTGGTAATCGTGTTATAGGCGTTGAGTATGAGAATGTGAAATCAATATGTTTCCATTGTGGCAAATGCGGTCATAATCAGAAAACTTGCCCAGCCTTGGTTGCTCCAGCGGAAGACAAGACTGACAATGTTCATCAAGAGGAAACCCTAGCCAAAAAGAAAGAACTGGTTATGGGCCTTGGATGATAGTTCAGTCCCGACGACGCTTCCAGGCAAGTGGTGCTAGTAAATTGTTTTGATATCCTTACTACTGACCAAGATCACAAAGAAGATTGCCCTCCCACGGCCGTAGCTTCAACTCCAATTCCTCAACAGCCAGCTGGTGATCTTCCCATGCACTCAGGGAATTATGTCCGTCAAGATCGCATCAATCGCCCAATCTGACGTGTTCCATCTCCGACCATCTCAGATAAAATGGAAGATGCCTTATCCCGGAGTCCAAGTCTGTAACACCCCGAAATTCATCCTCATAAGGTTTCAGAATGTTACCGCCACACTTGTCAGTCAAGCTCGCCCTTTGGCTAACTTAATTGACAAGTGCTACGGCTAAATATCTTCACATATAAATTTTTGTAATATGGACTTTAAAAATAATTGCCAATTTTATAAAATATAGTCATAAGAAAATTTAAAGTACTTAATACCAGAGTCATTGTTCTTTCTCACGTGGAAGCATAAACTAAAGGCAATATATAAGACATTAATAATTAAAAGTACGTGGTTCCTTAAAGCAACAATCTTTTTGATGAAAGGTAATCCCATCCCCAAATGCTCATGTAAAAACAGCTCCAATATCTGTAAAAAGATAACACAACAACTTTTTATCAGTACAATGGTCCTGAGTAAGTCAACCCGCTCCACTTTAAGAAGTGGATTTTAAAATAATGGTTGACACTCATTTAAAAAAAATAATTTTCACTTTTTCTTTTAAAAAGGATCACACACATTACCTTTAACAAAATAAATAACTTTCATTCTTACCATTGTAGCAACTATGCACAAGAGGACACCATTTTCCATATATCATATCATATCATATCGATCATAAGTCATGATCAGCATGCAGCGGACTCATATACAGACACACTCCGGAGCCTCGGGTAACCCATCACGGATACACCCAAGAGTATAGACTCATACATGCAACAACGCCGTTTTGGCACAATTTATCAACAATGCCGTCTTGGCATATTTAGAGGGGGAGGCCCCGCAAGACACATCCCTAGTGCATTAGCCCTCTATCAAGTATGGCATCTTACTCAAGTTAATAGTGCACAATGGATTTAAAAGAGTTTTTCACAATTTTCCACATAATATCTTCTTTAAAAGAGTTTTCAACAATCTCAAGGGAGTAACCTCATAACAAGGGCATTCAATAATGCCAAATATCATTTCAACATTTAACACCCATATTAATATCTCATAAATATAAAAATATCATTTCATGGATCTCAAAATCCAACAATTTCTCATTTGGACCAAAAATCAAGTCCAACATCCCAGTTTACGCCAAGTCAGTTTAAAAATTCATATGAAAGGCGATTGCTATGAAATTTAAACTGCAGATACTCAACACATAGTTGAACAAGTTTCATGTTTTACACTTTTCAAAATAAGGTATTGAAACATTTCAAAAATTGAGTTCTTTTCAGAACATGTATTCTGCCAGGAATTAAATAGTGACTCTATAATTTTCCACAGGTTTTAAAAATAGTAATTCACGACAAAAATTCTAAAATTTTACCACAAAGTAGATTACACATAGATAAATATTTTTCATGAAGAAATCATTTGGCTTTGAGACACTTAAGACCTTCAAAAATGTGGATTTCAGAAAACACTATCATTTCTTAGATTTCAACAAAAAGAGATTTCGACCTTTCGATAAAGCGGATCCCATAACTTTTTCATATGAGTTCTAAAAATTATAAAATTTTCCAGAAAGATATTCAACTCAATAAGGAACAAGTTTTATGAAGGAACCTTTGAGGGATAATAAACCAAAATAGTTTAAAAAGATGGATCTTTATGTAAACGAAAAACTGAATGATTTTGGTATAATGGGGAAATTCTAATTTTGTACTCTTAAAACATGGATTGAGATCTCCAAAACTTGAAGTAGAGAGTGTTAACTTACTGAATTGATGTATAAGAGCAAGGAGATTCAAAGATAATGGCCGTTATAACACAAGATTCGCACCACAAATTACGGATTTCGCTGAAATTCAACAAATAGAGGGAAATCAATTTATAGTATAAAAATAAAAGATTTAGATCTCTAAGATACAAGTTTCAAGGATGATATCTTACTAACCAAGTGTTGAGAAAAGTTAGAACTCTTAGAATGATGAAGGTTGCCAAGCCTACAAGACTCCACAATCCTTAAGATATGCTCACTATGTGGGAGAACTTTGAAGAATAAAATGGGTAGTGAATTTGGCTAATGAGATGGATGAGATTGGTGTGTTTGAAGGCTACAAACTCCCTCTATTTATAGGCTAAGATTTGAACCATTGAACATGACACATTGTGAGAGTGATTACAACCTCACCAATCATCCAATTAAGTGTGTCTTGAGCAATAATGGTTAGAGTATTTGTATCCACTCATTTGGTCCTTATAGCCTAACAAAGAGGCTATTAATTTTGTCCATCATGTTGTCTATTAACATAATGGTTTGTCTATTATGGAGGCTATTAATCTTGGTGGGTTCAAGAGATAATTTATCACCTTTCTTTACTAGCCATTCATCCAAGACACTTGTTAATCATGTAGATTTTTCATCTATTTGTTTAGGAAGAAAATTTCTTGCAATTGCTTTTAGCCTTATATTTGTGTAAGTAGTGTATCATGAAAATGATTGAAGTATTAGCTTGTCTACAAAAATCATTATTCTTGCCATTATTTAGTGGCATGCATTTATACTCAATGTGTTGGATATGATAATATAATATTTATTTATTTATTTCAAGTATTGTATTTATATTAATGTGCTTTCAAAAAGATAATAATAATATACTTGCATGGTTTTATTTTATTCATAACAATACTCAAACCACAAAGTCTTCATGTCATCATCAAATAAAAATTATAATCAATGAATATAGTTTCTTATATATAAAAGTTAATTCTCATAAATTCACATAAAAACTCATACTTTTATTTTTATAAAAATTTATTCCATAATGAATATCAAAGTACTTAAAATATTCACATACTATCCTCATAATAATTTTCAAGACCAATGTGTATATATATAAAAACTTATATATATAATTTAAACAATAGATTAAAAAAATATTCCATAAACTATATAATTCTATTACCCTTGATATTGAAATTCATATTTCTTTTGGAAAATACAAATTTACA
This sequence comes from Hygrophila difformis, assembly GCA_030278955.1. Lineage (NCBI taxonomy): Eukaryota > Viridiplantae > Streptophyta > Magnoliopsida > Lamiales > Acanthaceae > Hygrophila > Hygrophila difformis. Next base: position 65,675,436 of record JAOANR010000001.1, read on the forward strand.
TATATAGTTTTTCAAGTGTTGTTTTGTAGAAAAAAATCAATATACTAATTCTTTAAGCAAGTGATTAAATATTTAATAAAAGTCTCTTTAGTGAATTACAATTATTTCGGGTAATTTCTATGGTATGACAATCCACCCTCCTTAAGAATCAACTTCGTCCTCGAAGTTTTAATGAAAACTACTATGACAATCTAATATGCGGAATATAAGATAAAAGTTAATGGAAAAGAAAAAAAATTAGGAGATTTTGAACATACCCTATCAAGATTGTGTCGGGTGGTTACATCCTCCTCCCCTTAAGCCTACAGTTATGTCCCCATAACTGTTATTTGGTCGTTTAAAAAGAGATTGGGGTAGCGTTGCTTCATATCATCCTCTAGTTCCCATGTTGCTTCTTCCGTACCATGATTGGACCAAAGTACTTTAACAATCCGGGTGGTCTTGTTCCTTGTCGTTCTTTCTTTGATATCGAGTATTTGGATTGGATACTCTTCATAAGTTAGATCTTCTTTGAGTTCAATTACTTCCTGTTGAAGTACATGGGTTGGGTCACGCACATATTTCTTTAACTGTGAAACATGGAACACATTGTGCACTCGAGATAGTTGTGGCGGTAGGGCTAGTCTGTATGCCAGGGTTCCGACTCGTTCCAGAATGTCATACGGTCCAATATATCGAGGACTTAACTTTCCTCGCTTTCCAAAACGCATCACTCCTTTCATAGGTGATATTTTCAGCATAACCTTATCTCCAACTTGAAATTCTAGGTCTTGTCGCCTAACATCGGCATAACTTTTCTGTCGATCTTGTGCTGCCTTCATTTTCCCTTGGATCATCTTGATCTTTTGGGTCATGTCTTCAATGAGTTGCGGCCCAACCACAATAGAATTCTCACATTTTTCCCAACATAATGGGCTTCGGCACTTGCGTCCATAGAGTGCCTCAAACGGTGCCATACCTATACTAGCATGATAGCTGTTATTGTAAGAGAACTCTATCAAAGGTAGATGCCTTTCCCAACTTCCTTTAAATTCAAGAACGCATGCTCTCAGCATGTCCTCCAGTGTTTGGATTGTCCTTTCTGTTTGTCCATCCGTCATCGGGTGAAAAGCGGTGCTCATTTTAATTTGGGTACCAAGAGCTTCTTGCAGCTTGGTCCAAAAATGAGAGACAAATCTGCTGTCTCTATCAGAGATTATATCATGTGGTACTCCATGTCGTCGAACCACGTTATTGATATATGCTCTTGCTAATTGATCCATAGACCATGTATCCTTGATTGGTATGAAGATCGCAATCTTTGTCAATCTATCAACAATTACCCAAATTTTATTCATTCCTTTTGGTGATCGTGGTAGTCCTGAAACAAAATCCATTGATATACTATCCCATTTCCAACTCGGGATTTCCAATGGTTTCATGAGTCCTAAGGGCTTCTGACGTACTGCTTTAACCTTTTGACAGGTTAAACATCTAGCCACAAACTCAAAAACCTTATTCTTCATCCTTGGCCACCAATAAACCTTCTTTAAATCCTTATAAAGCTTATCACCCCCTGGATGTACTGAATATGGGGTGTTGTGGCCTTCTTCCATTAATCTTCGTTTTAGCTCTACGCATTTATGCGGTACGCACCATCTTCCTTTGAAGCGAATGCTTCCATCCTCATGGATTGCAAAACCAATTGCTTTTCCTTTAGCAACCTTCTTCTTGATCCTTTCAAGCTTTATGTCGCCTGGTTGAGCACTGCGTATTTCATCAAATACCGTAGATTCAATGGTCATAGCATTAATGACATTTTCCACAGTTCCATAATGGACTAGCTCCGTATCTACCTTGACCAAGTCCATATACAGTTTCGAAGGTAAGATAAGAGTATTTGCCACGTGTCGAGTCTTGCGGCTCAACGCATCTGCGACCACATTAGCTTTCCCTTCATGGTAGGCGATGTCCAAATCATAATCCTTGATCAACTCTAACCATCTGCGTTGCCTCATGTTTAACTCCTTCTGAGTAAATATGTACTTAAGGCTCTTGTGGTCGGTGAATATCCGACAAGTTCGTCCGTACAAGTAGTGTCGCCAAATCTTTAATGCGAACACTACCGCTGCTAATTCTAGGTCGTGCGTCGGATAATTCTCCTCATGAGGCTTCAATTGTCGTGATGCATATGCAATGACTTGTTGTTGTTGTATTAAAACACACCCTAGCCCCTCTTTTGAAGCGTCACTATACACTTCAAAATCTCCATTCTCTGTTGGCAATGTTAAAATTGGTGCTGTTGTGAGGCGTTTCTTTAACTCTTGAAATGATGATTCACACTTTTCTGTCCATTCATACTTCAAGCCTTTCTTCAAAAGTTGAGTCAGAGGTCGTGCAACTTTGGAAAAGTCCTTGACGAACCTCCTGTAATATCCAGCCAGTCCAAGAAAACTTCTCACTTCTGTTTGATTAGTAGGCGTAGGCCACTCGGTGATTGCTGATATTTTTGCTGGGTCAACAGAAACTCCATCAGCTGATACAACGTGGCCTAAAAATCCTACTTTTTCTAGCCAAAAGTCACACTTGGACAACTTGGCATAGAGTTCGTGTTTCCTTAATGTCTCTAGCACCTGATGCAAGTGTTGCTCATGTTCTTCATTGCTCTTTGAATAGATCAAGATGTCGTCGATGAAAATGACTACACATTGATCTAACAATTCTCGAAACACATCATTCATGAGATTCATGAATACTGCTGGGGCATTTGTTAGCCCAAAGGACATCACTGTAAATTCGTAATGTCCATAACGTATCCTGAAAGCAGTTTTCAGAATATCCTTTTCAGCGATTCGCAGTTGATGATAACCGGATCGCAAATCTATCTTGGAGAATACCGTTGCACCTTTAAGTTGATCGCAAAGGTCATCAATCCTAGGTAACGGGTATTTGTTTTTAACCGTTACCTGATTTAAACCTCTATAATCGATACAAAGACGTAACCCTTCATCTTTCTTCTTGACGAATAAGACTGGTGCTCCCCACGGCGACGTGCTAGGTCGTATATACCCCTTTTGTAATAATTCCTCAAGTTGCTCCTTGAGTTCATTCATTTCTAGGGTTGCCATGCGATAAAGAGCTTTTGATACAGGTTCTGTTCCGGGAAGTAGATCGATTGTAAACTCGACTTCACGTTCTGGAGGCATTCCAGGAATTTCTTCTGGGAATACACCTGGATACTCCCTCACTACTGGAATGTCATCAATTTTATTCTCCTTTAACTTGAGGTTATGGATATAGCATGCATAAAGCATATATCCTTTCTGCATAAGACTATAAAATTTTAAGGCATTTACTACCTTAGTCTTACGTTTGGGGAGTTGGACATAGTAGTTGACCTTTTTGCCTCTCGTCTTAGACAATGTAATTTTGTGTTTCTGACACTCAATTACCGCTTTATATTGGGTAAGCCAATCCATTCCCAATATAATATCAAATTCTTTAAGGTCAAATTCTACTAAGTTTGCATAGAACTCAAGGTTCTTAATGACTATAGGAATCCCATCATATCGTTTGGTGCACGATACAATTTTTCCCGAAGGCAACCGAATTCCTAAGTTAATCATTTTAGGTTTTGGCATCTCTAATTCAGGCATGATTCTAGAAGAGATAAACGAACAACTTGCTCCAGAATCGAATAAAACCTTAACAGGCACACTTAAAGCCGTAAATGTACCTGTTATCACATCCCCTTGAGTTGAAAGATCTGCCTGATTAATAACATTGAGCCGCCCTATCGGTGCTCCATGGTTCCCTTGTTGGTTTCTATTTTGCTGAGGCCTCTGTCCTTGATTATTTCCGTTTCGCACATCCTGATTATTTGGGTGAGTGGGGATATTGATAAGGTCATCTCTTTTTGTAATATTTTCAATACGGGTCTTACACTCCTTCCTCATATGACCTTCTCGGCCAAATCTATAACATGTACCCGGCTTGGGGCATCCTCTAGCCAAGTGGGGCTTGTTGCATTTTGGGCATTGTGGTATGTACCCATCATGGTTTCTAGTACCATTGTTGCCCCCTCATTTGTTTCCCTGGACGGGTCGATTCTGCCCAACTCGAATATTGCCTTTATTGTTGCTGAGGTGGTTGTTGCTGCTGCTGCTTCCTCGGTTGTCCCGAATCCTCTTGTCATGTCCTTGGAACCCGCGGCTAGAATCCCCGACTTTTCTCTTCATCTGTTGTACACGAGAAACTGCGACAGCTCGATCGTAGATCGCTTGGAGGGTAGGATACTGAACTCCAGCCACCACTTCTCTAATGGAGAGGTTTAATCCCATTTCGAACTTCTGTGCCTTCTCGGCATCGGTGGAGACTAACTTAGGAGCAAATCTGACTAACTCCTTGAATCTGACATAGTATTCTTGTACAGATTGTGCTCCTTGTCGTAACGACAGAAACTCTTCATACGTTGCTGCTTTGGTACTCATCGGGTAAAACCTTTCTCTTAGAGCTTCTGTAAAGTTTTCCAATGTATACTCCTCATGATCATCTAGCTCTCTCTTCTGTAACTGCCACCAGTCATCTGCGTCACCTCCTAAAAAGTACGAGGCTACAGTAATCTTCTGCTCATCTGGGCAACGAGTCGCCTCGAGTAGCTTGTTGAAACTTTTTATCCAATCCTCCAATTTAGTAGGGTCCTCCTGCCCATCATAACGAGGTGGTCTATGTTGGTTCACCACTGCTAGGTGATTGAGCTGGGCTTGAGATGGCGGCACAGCTGCTGTGGCTTGATTAATTTGACCCTGACCCAAGGCAATGAGCATTTGCTCAATGATCCTTAGGCGATCATTGTCAAGAGAGTTTGGCGTATTTTGATTCTGAGGGGTTTGGTTTTTGGGTGCTCCCTGATTAGGAGGTACCATGTTGTGTCCAACGCCCTGATTGTTGATGATGTCAGGGTGATATATGTTGTGTGCAGGTGGTACAGCTTGTTGATTGGATACACCCTGTGCTGCTGGCACTTCGTGGTTAGTCATGTTCGGATTTTGGTGTGGCTCCATGTTGTTGAGGGCATTAACACTTCGGAGGGTTTTTCTAGTCCTTGCACGGGGTGCCATTCTGCTAAGGATGGTTAAGCAAGAGTGAGTTCAACTCTAAGGGATTATTATGTCCTAAAACTCGTTAGGTCATAGTATGAGTTAACGCAGAAATGTCTAAATTAGGAGTATGACTTTATTTAGAGATTAACCAGAAGGAATGAAATAACAAGCTTTATTTCATAAATCTAGAAAGTATTACAAGATAGAGAATTTAAAACAAGCACTTATGATAAGGTCAACTGACTTAGTATATCATAACAATATATATATATATTTTTTTTATTTTATTTTTTTAAAATTTTATAGAAAATGATGCATGCTCATGAATGCATATGTCCCCACCCCAAAATAATTTCAAAGTTTCAAAATTTAACATAGCCCATATGGGCCTTTGAAAAATATTTTGCATATTTCTTTCTCAAAATGGACATTTTTTTATCCATAAACCGGAGTTAAACTGTCGCATCCCTTAGTCAAGCTCGCTTTGTTGCTAACTTAACCAAGAAATGCTAAGATTAGAGGGTACCACCTTCTAAGTAATTCGCCAACTAGTTAAAATATAGAGCTACAAAGTTAATTCCCAGGAAAGACTGGTAGAGCCACCGGCTGACGGGCAATCTTTAAAAACCAGACTCCTTAGACAGAATCACCTCATGCAGTTCTATATTTAACAGTTTACAAATACTTAGAGTTTAAAAATACGCTCTGAAACCACTCTGTAACACCCCGAAATTCATCCTCATAAGGTTTCAGAATGTTACCGCCACACTTGTCAGTCAGGCTCGCCCTTTGGCTAACTTAATTGACAAGTGCTACGGCTAAATATCTTCACATATAAATTTTTGTAATATGGACTTAAAAATAATTGCCAATTTTATAAAATATAGTCATAAGAAAATTTAAAGTACTTAATACCAGAGTCATTGTTCTTTCTCACGCGGAAGCATAAACTAAAGGCAATATATAAGACATTAATAATTAAAAGTACGTGGTTCCTTAAAGCAACAATCTTTTTGATGAAAGGTAATCCCATCCCCAAATGCTCATGTCATGAGATGCAGTTCACATGTCAGCTCCAATATCTGTAAAAAGATAACACAACAACTTTTTATCAGTACAATGGTACTGAGTAAGTCAACCCGCTCCACTTTAAGAAGTGGATTTTAAAATAATGGTTGACACTCATTTAAAAAAAATAATTTTCACTTTTTCTTTTAAAAAGGATCACACACATTACCTTTAACAAAATAAATAACTTTCATTCTTACCATTGTAGCAACTATGCACAAGAGGACACCATTTTCCATATATCATATCATATCATATCATATCATATCGATCATAAGTCATGATCAGCATGCAGCGGACTCATATACAGACACACTCCGGAGCCTCGGGTAACCCATCACGGATACACCCAAGAGTATAGACTCATACATGCAACAACGCCGTTTTGGCACAATTTATCAACAATGCCGTCTTGGCATATTTAGAGGGGGAGACCCCGCAAGACACATCCCTAGTGCATTAGCCCTCTATCAAGTATGACATCTTACTCAAGTTAATAGTGCACAATGGATTTAAAAGAGTTTTTCACAATTTTCCACATAATATCTTCTTTAAAAGAGTTTTCAACAATCTCAAGGGAGTAACCTCATAACAAGGGCATTCAATAATGCCAAATATCATTTCAACATTTAACACCCATATTAATATCTCATAAATATAAAAATATCATTTCATGGATCTCAAAATCCAACAATTTCTCATTTGGACCAAAAATCAAGTCCAACATCCCAGTTTACGCCAAGTCAGTTTAAAAATTCATATGAAAGGCGATTGCTATGAAATTTAAACTGCAGATACTCAACACATAGTTGAACAAGTTTCATGTTTTACACTTTTCAAAATAAGGTATTGAAACATTTCAAAAATTGAGTTCTTTTCAGAACATGTATTCTGCCAGGAATTCAATAGTGACTCTATAATTTTCAACAGGTTTTAAAAATAGTAATTCACGACAAAAATTCTAAAATTTTACCACAAAGTAGATTACACATAGATAAATATTTTTCATGAAGAAATCATTTGGCTTTGAGACACTTAAGACCTTAAAAAATGTGGATTTCAGAAAACACTATCATTTCTTAGATTTCAACAAAAAGAGATTTCGACCTTTCGATAAAGCGGATCCCATAACTTTTTCATATGAGTTCTAAAAATTATAAAATTTTTCAGAAAGATATTCAACTCAATAAGGAACAAGTTTTATGAAGGAACCTTTGAGGGATAATAAACCAAAATAGTTTAAAAAGATGGATCTTTATGTAAACGAAAAACTGAATGATTTTGGTATAATGGGGAAATTCTAATTTTGTACTCTTAAAACATGGATTGAGATCTCCAAAACTTGAAGTAGAGAGTGTTAACTTACTGAATTGATGTATAAGAGCAAGGAGATTCAAAGATAATGGCCGTTATAACACAAGATTCGCACCACAAATTACGGATTTCGCTGAAATTCAACAAATAGAGGGAAATCAATTTATAGTATAAAAATAAAAGATTTAGATCTCTAAGATACAAGTTTCAAGGATGATATCTTACTAACCAAGTGTTGAGAAAAGTTAGAACTCTTAGAATGATGAAGGTTGCCAAGCCTACAAGACTCCACAATCCTTAAGATATGCTCACTATGTGGGAGAACTTTGAAGAATAAAATGGGTAGTGAATTTGGCTAATGAGATGGATGAGATTGGTGTGTTTGAAGGCTACAAACTCCCTCTATTTATAGGCTAAGATTTGAACAATTGAACATGACACATTGTGAGAGTGATTACAACCTCACCAATCATCCAATTAAGTGTGTCTTGAGCAATAATGGTTAGAGTATTTGTATCCACTCATTTGGTCCTTATAGCCTAACAAAGAGGCTATTAATTTTGTCCATCATGTTGTCTATTAACATAATGGTTTGCCTATTATGGAGGCTATTAATCTTGGTGGGTTCAAGAGATAATTTATCACCTTTCTTTGCTAGCCATTCATCCAAGACACTTGTTAATCATGTAGATTTTTCATCTATTTGTTTAGGAAGAAAATTTCTTGCAATTGCTTTTAGCCTTATATTTGTGTAAGTAGTGTATCATGAAAATGATTGAAGTATTAGCTTGTCTACAAAAATCATTATTCTTGCCATTATTTAGTGGCATGCATTTATACTCAATGAGTTGGATATGATAATATAATATTTATTTATTTATTTCAAGTATTGTATTTATATTAATGTGCTTTCAAAAAGATAATAATAATATACTTGCATGGTTTTATTTTATTCATAACAATACTCAAACCACAAAGTCTTCATGTCATCATCAAATAAAAATTATAATCTATGAATATATTTTCTTATATATAAAAGTTAATTCTCATAGATTCACATAAAAACTCATACTTTTATTTTTATAAAAATTTATTCCATAATGAATACCAAAGTACTTAAAATATTCACATACTATCCTCATAATAATTTTCAAGACCAATGTGTATATATATAAAAACTTATATATATAATTTAAACAATAGATTAAAAAAATATTCCATAAACTATATAATTCTATTACCCTTGATATTGAAATTCATATTTCTTTTGGAAAAGACAAATTTACATATATAGTTTTTCAAGTGTTGTTTTGTAGAAAAAAATCAATATACTAATTCTTTAAGCAAGTGATTAAATATTTAATAAAAGTCTCTTTAGTGAATTACAATTATTTCGGGTAATTTCTATGGTATTACAAAGTCCTAATTCCACTCCTAAAGCCAACTCACCCACTCACTCTCCTTCATGGTCACAGCAGCCATCGGGAGCCTGGATCAAAACCATCCAATCTAACCTTCCACCTGAGCACCATTTGGCAGTCGAAAAGGGTCTTTGGGGCAAAGTTGCTGATAGGCCTCCCTCGACTTCTCAGCTCTTCGATAATGACGACAGGATGGAGGATTCCTCTCCTATCTCTTATGCTCGAGGGCGTGCTGTTAGCATGCCACCTTGACTTTGCCTCTCAGTGTTCTTTCTTTGATTGCTATTTATCTGATTAGTTTCTCATGCATTTAAACCTTTTGTGTTGGAATGTACAAGGTGCGGCATCGGCCTCCTTTCGCAGGGAATTTCGAGATCTTGTCTCAAAGAAGAATGTTGATATCTTGGCTATGTTCGAACCTCATATTAGTGGGTCTCAGGCTGATAATTTCATCCGTCGCAGTTGTTTCCCTCATTCTTTTCGTGTAGAAGCTTCGGGGTTTAGTGGTGGAATATGGATCCTTTGGAGGAATTCTCTTACTGTTGACATCATCGAGAGCCACTCCCAATATGTTGATTTTTGTATTAAAGATGGTCATGATGCTCTCTTTGTCACCATGATTTATGCAGCTCCTAGTAGATATCGTAGAGCATGGTTGTGGCCGCAACTCACTAGGATAGCTTCCAATCGTCGTGCTCCTTGGTTGTTCGGGGGGATCTCAATTGTTTCTCAAGTTCAGAGGAGTCGAGAGGGGGCAATCTGTATTCTTCTCAAGGTGATGAGCTCCGAAATTGGATGTTAAATGCTGATGTTTTTGAGGTACGTACATTTGGCAATCGGTTTACTTTGGCTCGAGGAAACCTTCGGAGGCGTTTAGACAGACTTATGGGTAATGATGCATGGCATTCTCGGTTTCCCCTCTCGACAGTGGAAGTATTGCCTAGAATTCAATCGGACCACTCTCCTTTATTCATCAACATCTCTGACACTCAATCTCCCAATATCAACCGCAAGGCTTCTAGTTTCAAGTATAAAGCTGCTTGGCAAGGTTATCCTAGCTTTTGTAAAGTTGTCAACTCAGTGTGGAACCTTCACTTGCCTTTACAGGAGACTCTTTCCAAGTTCAAAGCAGAAGCTACTAAGTGGGATAAAAGGTGTTCAGCTCTTTGGGCATTAGGAAGTCTAGGATTCGAGCTCGACTTAAAGGTATTGAGCAACAACTAGATTGGTGGAATAATCGATTTTTGAGGAGGCTCCACCATCAACTTAATACTGAACTTGGGAAAATTTTAGAACGAGAAGAGATTACTTGGATTCAACGGAGCACTAGAGATTGGGGCTTAGCTGGAGATCAAAACACTAGCTTCTTTCACAACTTTGTTAAAGCTCGAAAGAGGAAAAAACTTTTTGCTATGTTGGAAGATGCGGATGGACAGATCTGTAATGAAGAGAAGGATATTCAGACCATGGTTGCTGATTACTTTAAGCAGCTTTATAATGATGTTTCTGTGTCTACATCTCCTGCATATGCTACTGTTGTACCTGTTACCACCTTAACCCCGATGGAAGCTGACTCGATGTGCGCTTCACTATCTAAAGAGGAAGTTTGGGTGGCAATCAAAAGCATGGCCCCTCTTAAAGCCCCTGGACCTGATGGCCTTCATGCCATGTTCTATCAACGCAATTGGTCAACCATTGATGATTCTGTATACGAATTCCTTCTAAGTTGTTTTGCTGGTCGACAAGCTTTAACTGAGATTAATCACACTTCCATTGTTCTTATTCCCAAAGTCCCTCATCCCAAGTCTGTTACCCAATTCCGACCTATTAGTCTCTGCAATGTTCTCTACAAGATCCTCACAAAGGTTTTAGTTCACCGGATGGCTCCCTTTCTCCCTCGTGTCATCAGTCAAGGCCAAGCAAGTTTTGTCAAGGGTCGACTTATCCAGGATAACATTATCCTTTGTAGAGAAATCAATCATTTTTTGGACAAGTCCACAGCTAGGCCTGGTTATATGATTCTTAAGTTAGACTCGGAGAAGGCTTATGACAAGCTTAAATGGGATTTTATTAAAGACACCCTGGTTGCCTTTAGTTTTCCTACTTCCAGTATTAACCTTATTATGTCTTGTATAACAACTTCTTCATTGCAGGTTCTTTGGAATGGTCAGGCCACCCCATCTTTCACTCCATCCCGTGGAATCAGGCAGGGCGATCCCATGTCTCCATATATTTTCATTTTGTGCATGGAGCGCTTAGCTACTATGATTTACCAAGCTGTTTCTGAGGGGCTTTGGGAACCTCTTGCATGGAGTAATGGTCAGCTTAAGATCCCATTTATTTTCTTTGCTGATGACATCCTCTTATTTTCTAAAGCTACAGCAAACCAAGCATCTATTATTAAAGAGGTGCTTGCTCAATTTAGTGCCATGTCTGGATTGATGATCAGTGTTGCCAAATCTCGCCTTTACTTTGGCAAAGTTGTGAGCAGGAATGCCAGGAGGTGTATATCCAATACTTTGGGTATTCAAGCTCACCATCACTTTGGGACTTACCTTGGTATTCCCATTTCAACTGGTAGAAAATCTCATAATGATTTTAACTTTCTTTTAGATAGAATGAAATCTAAATTGAATGGGTGGTCTCATCGTCACCTTAGCCTCGCGGGACGGGTTACACTAATCAAATCTGTGTTGCAAGCTTTAGGTCAATATGTTATGCAGGTATTTCGGCTTCCTAGAAGAACCATCTGTGAAATGGAGAAGATTTGTAGAAATTTCTTATAGGGATCGACTATTGCCATTCACAAAACTCATCTTATTGCATGGGATACTGTCATTCGGCCCAAGGCTAATGGTGGATTGGGCATCAATAGTCTTCAAGCTATTAATGATGCCTTACTTATGAAAATTTGGTGGGGCTTGCTTACTAGAAACACTCAGTGGACTGCCTTGATGAAGAAGAGATATGGATGGAGTGGCCATACTTTCACACATCATCGACAATCTCTTTCTCATTTTGCTAGGGACCTTTGTTCTATCCATGAGTCTTTCTCTGCTCTACTTGGATGGAAGTTTGGTAATGGTAAGGATGTTTATTTCTGGAAGGATTCATGGACTAAGCAATGTTTACATTTGCAGGACTATGCATCTCGCCCTCTTACCAATGCAGACATGGAGAGGACGGTTGAATCATACATCCACAATTCTTGCTGGAATATGCAGGAGCTCACTGGAGTCCTCTCCCCTGAAGGAATTCACCATCTTAGTCTGGAGCCAATTCCAACCTTCACTAACCTGGAAGACCATCGTTTTTTGAGACCGTGTGCCCGAGGCAGATTTTCTGTAAGCAGCACCCTCAAATATTGGAGCTCACTTGCTTACCCTATGGCTAACTCGGATTGGGAAATGGTCTGGAAATGGCCTGTTCACCATCGCACAAGGTTTTTCCTTTGGATCGCCATGCATGATAAGCTTCTCACAGCCCGGGAGAGATGTATCAGACACATTTCCAATGATTCACGTTGCTGGAAATATGGAGAAGAGGAAGACAGTCTCCATGCACTTCGGGATTGTCCTCCTTCAGCTGGGGTCTGGTTACGACTTGGGTTCATCTCTTATAATGGATTTCGAGCCATGCATTTAAAAGAATGTATTCATGCAATGCAATGGAGCTGTATTGGCGAGAAACAGGCGTCCCTATTTGCCATTGGGATTTGTCTTATCTGGAAGTTTCGGTGTAAGGAGCTTTATGCTCATGAACATGTTAACTGGGGGACCGTTCATAATATTATTCGTCGAGCCACTGATGCATTTGTTGCGGCTAAAGAGGAACTCAGGGCCTTTGGAGTGAAGGCATGCAGTTGTAGCAGAACTCGGTGGGAGAAACCACCGATTCAATGGACGAAAGCCAACTGTGATGGCAGCTTAAAGCGTACCAAAGGACTTGCGGGTGGCATTCTTCGTTCGGAGACAGGCTCTTGGCTAGGCGGAATTCCGATACAAGACAGGTTCTCAAGTAGCTTACAGGCTGAGGTTAAAGCTATCCTCATTACTATGCAATTGGCCTGGTCTATGGGTATCAAAAAGTTGATTATTGAGACTGATTGCTCAGAAGCCTTGGATCTCATTAACCATGACACTGATGCAGTGGGCGACATTAAGCAGTGGCTTGATCACATCAAGAACATGACTAGCTGGAGTTGGGAGACCCTTTTCTCTCTTGTGCCTCGAGAGTCTAATGCAGCCGCTGATTTGTTTCTTAAAGGTTCACCTATTGTTGGTGGCGTTCAACATTGTGTTCGTCCACCCGACTATATGATTGACATTTTGAAATCTGACCTTTTAGGTATGTATCACACCCTACAGGTGTTCGATTAATAAAGGCTTCGGCCCACCATTTCTCCGAAAAACAGATTTGCACTATGTTAGTTGTTGCTAACATTTTCAGTTTTCAAGCGTGTCGCCGATCATCTCGAGGCAGTTGTTGAGCGCCGTCTTCTGTCGCGGCATGAGGCTCCGGCCGGCGCTGAACTTCTTGACGATGAAGTAGTTCCGCTCGACGGTGCAAATGGTGTAATTGAGAGCATTAAGTAGCATGTCCTTGGGGCTGTTGACAGCCGTGGACCCTGTCGCGGTAATGGCCTTCTTGACCAAAAAGAAGTCTGGATACAATGTGGTGGCGCAAGTAGACCTGATGACGGAATCGGTGGCGTGGATAGCGGATTTGGCCTGCGATTTGAGAATGGCGGCAATTGAGATAGCAGCAACAACAAATAGCAAGAGGAATGCTGTGACGAACAGATTTAGGAACAACAAGAGGAATAGCAAGAGGAATGCTGGCGAGAAGATCAGATTTAGGAGTTAGGGCAATGGATTTAGGGTATGGGTTGGGTTTATTTGGAATTGGATTGTGTCAACCCGCTTTTAATATGATTTATGTAATTAATGAATTTAATTACTTCATTATTTGTTAAATATAAAATTATTGAAAAAAAGGATCAAATTGAATTTTATTAGCAAACGTAAAGGACGAATAGAGAAAAAAAATAAAAAAAATAGAAAAGGACTATTTCGGCCCAATTGAAAAAAAAAAGGGACCAAATAGTATATTTTTTCATTTTAATGTGTGTACAATGTTAAACCAAAATAGTCCAGATGAATTAATACTACAAGGACACAAAGGAGGAGCAGTATCAAGCATGGCATGAAATATCCCGTAATTTCAATCATCTCTAATTGGTTGCTTGATAAAAACACAAATCCGTACCAACAAAATCGAAACTATAAATCATATTAATTGAATGAAGTAACAACAGCCAGATCAGAAATTAAATCAACGGCAGCGTCCTGCAGGGGCATGGAGGCCAGAGGCGCGACAGTTAGGGCTCGCCGGGGGAAGGGGGCGGGGACAATGGCGGCAACCCTGGGGCATTCCATAGAGCAGAACAGCGGCGGCGGCGGCGGCGGCGGCGGTATTTCGTATTCGGCGACGGGCAGTGATGGGGAAGACTAATCCGGAAATGGGGTAGTAAATTGGCAAAAAAAACATGGTGAGTGATGGGCGGTGCCAGCGTAAATTGGGATTTTTTGGGAAAGAGCACCGCCACCGGTATATGGAAAATTGGGAGGCATGCAGTAGTATAATGGTTTCATTATGGGAAAGTGTTTTGGAATTGAAATAAATTCGGGGCGGTAAAAATTCAATGGCAGTTTTGTGGAGTACTATATAAGTAGTCATCATTACCCTCAGTCCCTCTCTCACACTCACTGTTGGAAAACGGCATAAACGTCAAATGCCGTATTTGTTGAAGCCATCAAAGTAATAGTACGGCGCCATCCGAGTTGATTTCTCATCTACGGCGCCGAAAGTATTGAAGCCACTATAAGAATAGTTTTAGCATGTGTTGATTGTATTGTGTGCGTTTTCATTCCTATAAATAGGTACTCAGATTGTTGTAATTCTCAGAGCGAAGTAAAGCGAGAAATATAAAGAAAGCTTTAGCTATACAACTCTCCGCTTTTGGTTATCGTTTTTAGATATCAAAAGTGTAAAGTGTTCTTGTGTGTGTGAGATATAAAAATTTACAAATTGGTATCAGAGCCTGAGTGATCCGAACTCAAAAAAAAAAAAAATTTGAGTATAAACACTCAAATTAAATTTACCCTCCGTGGAGCTGCTGTCCACCGCCTGCAACCTCTTCCGGCGAACTCGCACCGTTGATCACCGCCCGCTGCCACCACCAGCTACAGCCCACACGTTCAACGAGCCAGCAGCCTCAAGCTCCGCCTACCCGCTGCCTGCACACCACCTCCTCCGCACCGCAGAAGTTGCTCTCCCATCCAGCAAGCTCAGGTGCTATCAACCGCCACCGACGTCTGAAACTCCACCATCGTGTGCCGTCGGAACAGCGCCACTCGACCTCCATCGCCAGCGCCGTTGCTCACAGGAATCTCAAAACTGTCTTTGTTTCTCGAAAAATGGAGTTTTGAAACACTTGGTCAATACACAAGTGCATCGGTGGGCATTTAAAGGAGTAAGTCATTAAAAATTAAAGAGGTAGGTGTTGAATTAAAGGGAGTGGGGCTGGCTGTCTTCTATTTGGACGTGAAGACCAATTCAAATTGGTCTTCAAGAGCTCAAGGCCAAGTAAAATAAAAAAAAAAAAAAATAAAGGGAGTGGGGCCCATTAGATTTTAAATACAACTCTATCATCCCTATTTATTTTGGGAGATTCAAATATATATACAGGTCCAATGGCGAATATTACGGGACAAATGTCACTGCCGCAGCTTACAAAAGCAAATTATGAGAAGTGGAGTATTCAAATGAAAGCCCTTCTCGGAGCTCAAGATGCATGGGACGTGGTTCAAAATGGTTTTGTAGAACCAGAAAATACCGGGAAATTAGCTGCAGCAGAACAAAAAGCATTGAAAGATGCGCGGTCCAAAGATAGCGGAGCCCTTTACATGTTATTCCGAGCCGTTGACGAATCAGGCTTCGAAAAAATATCCGGTGCCACCACCTCAAAAGAAGCGTGGGACATCCTTGAAAAATCATTCAAAGGAGCCGACCGGGTAAAGCAAGTGCGTCTCCAAACCCTTCGTGGAGAGCTTGAAAGCATGAAAATGAAGGAGTCAGAAAACGTGTCCGACTACATCACACGTGTCCAGACCGTGGCAAACCAACTCAATCGGAATGGAGAAGAATTGTCCGATGCCAGAATTGTGGAGAAAATATTGAGATCATTAACTAATGATTTCGAAAATGTTGTGTGCGCGATTGAAGAATCGAAATACCTCAAAGTGCTCACCGTTGAAGAGCTCGCCGAATCTCTCGAAGCACACGAACAAAGAAAAAAGAAAAAGAAAGAGGAGTCACTCGACCAGGCACTCCAGACCAAGGCATCAATTAAAGATGAAAAGGTTCTCTACACTCGAAATTTTCGGGGGAGAGGACATGACCGTGGAAGTCGTGGATACGGTCGTGGTATCCAAGGCAACAATTATGAAGGATATCATAAGGACAAATTTCAAGGAAATCAAGCAAACTGGCGTGGAAGAGGACGCACTCGAGGAAGAGGCGGTCGATCAAATTATTCCCACATCAAATGCCAAAAGTGCCACAAATATGGTCACCATGCCGAAGACTCCAAGAACGAGGGTTGTTACAATTGTGGAAAGATGGGACACTTTGCAAAAGAGTGTCGGGCCAACAGACGAGTGGAAGAGACAACCAACCTAGTCGTGGAAGACAAAGCAAATGGAGGTGTTCTCATGATGGCGCACAACGATGTCAACGATGACACATCTTGGTACCTCGATTCTGGAGCAAGCAACCACATGTGCTATGATGAGCATCTATTCAAAGAAATGCAGAAAGTTGACAATGGTCATGTATCATTCGGAAATGCATCAAAAGTGCAAGTCAAAGGCCGAGGTACGATATGTTTCACACAGAATGATGGCTTGATAGGGACAATCCAAGATGTCTACTATGTCCCAGATCTCAAAAACAACATCTTGAGTCTTGGCCAACTCGCAGAGAAAGGTTACTCAACCTTTCTAAAAGATCAGTTGCTGCATCTGAAAGACAAGCAAGGACGTCTGATAGCTCGAGTCGAAATGGAGAGAAATCGGATGTACAAGTTGAACCTGAGAAGCTTGCAAGGGAAATGCTTACAAGTCAAAGAAGTAGATAAAGCGTCGCTATGGCATCATCGCTTTGGCCACTTACATTATGATGGCCTGAAAAAGCTAATGAAGACGAAGATGGTGAAAGGACTGCCTAGCATGGATTTTGGAGGAGAATTCTGTGAAGATTGTGTACTCGGGAAGCAAACAAGAGCCTCATTTCAAAAGAAGGCCGAATATGAAGCAAAGCATCCACTTGAGCTGATCCACACCGATATATGTGGACCAATTACTCCCGAATCTTTCAGCGGAAAGAGATACTTCATCTCTTTCATCGATGATTTCTCCCGAAGAACGTCGGTCTATTTGCTGAAAGAAAATCCGAGGCATTCAAGGTGTTCAAATTATTCAAGGCGAGTGTTGAAAAAGAAACTGGCAGATCCATCAAAGCAATTCGATCTGATAGAGGAGGCGAATACACCTCGACAGCCTTCCGAGAGTACTGTGAACGAGAAGGCATAAAAAGATTTCTGACAGCACCATACTCGCCCCAACAAAATGGAGTAGCTGAAAGGAAGAATAGGACCATCCTAGATATGGTTCGGTCGATGCTGAAAAGCAAGAAGATGCCCAAAGAATTCTGGGCAGAAGCTGTGATGTGTGCCGTCTACATACAGAATCGGTGCCCACACATGAAGTTGAAGAATCGAACACCACTGGAAACATGGAGTGGTAAGAAGCCTACCGTCTCTCATCTAAAGATATTCGGTAGTGTAGCCTATGCACATGTACCAGATCCGCGAAGAATGAAGCTGGAAGATAAAAGCAAAGCATATGTTTTTATCGGATATGACGGACTCACAAAAGGGTATAAGCTGTATGACCCGATAAGCAAAAAGGTGATGGTCAGTCGAGATGTGCGAGTGAATGAAGCAAGTGAATGGGACTGGAATAACTCAACAGAAGTTACCAACAAAGTCGGAGAATCGCCAGCTGTTGTTCCGACGATTATACCAACAAATCCTGAAATTGTCGAAGAAAATGAAGAAGAAGATGAGCCACGACAACCCCGAATGAGAAGTCTCCAAGATTTGTACGACTCCACAGAGGTACATCTTGTATGTTTGTTGGCAGATTCTGAAAATATCAAGTATGAAGATGCTGTACTAGATGAAAAATGGAAGTCAGCCATGGATGAAGAAATTGAAGCAATCGAGCGCAACAACACATGGGAGCTCACTGAATTGCCCAAAGGAAGTCAGGCCATTGGAGTGAAATGGGTTTATAAGAAAAAGATGAATGCACAAGGGGAGATTGAAAGATACAAAGCTCGGCTTGTCGCAAAGGGATACAAGCAAAAGGAAGGAATCGATTATGATGAAGTCTTTGCCCCTGTCGCAAGAATGGAGACAATCCGGCTACTCATTTCTCAAGCTGCTCAGTACAAATGGCCAATATTCCAAATGGATGTCAAGACAGCGTTCTTAAATGGTGTACTCGAAGAAGAAGTCTACATTGAGCAACCACCAGGTTATCTGAAACTTGGAGGAGAAACGAAGGTGTTGAAGTTGAAGAAAGCGCTTTACGGGCTAAAGCAAGCACCGCGAGCATGGAATACTCGCATTAATGCATATTTCAAGGAGAATGGGTTTGAGCAATGTCCCTACGAGCATGCCCTCTACATCAAGAAAAATGGAGGTAACATTTTGTTTGTTGCTCTTTATGTTGATGACCTCATTTTCATGGGTAACAGTGATGAGATGATAGAAGACTTCAAAAGAAGAATGAAACAGGAGTTTGAGATGACTGATTTAGGCTTGATGAAGTTCTTCCTTGGTCTAGAAGTTAGACAAACCGAAAGAGGCATCTTTGTATCACAGGAGACATATGCGAAGAAGATCTTGAAAGAATTCAAGATGGAGAAGTGCAACCCCGTATCAACACCTATGGAACCTGGAGCAAAACTTTCAAAGTTTGATGAAGGAGAACAAGTTGATCCAGGAAGGTACAGAAGCTTGGTTGGAAGCCTTCGCTACCTCACATGCACAAGGCCAGATATTGCACTAAGTGTTGGCGTTGTGAGTCGGTTCATGGAGAACCCAACTTATTCACACTGGAAGGCGTTTAAAGAGAATCCTTAGGTACATTCAAGGAACAGCGTCACATGGATTGTTCTACTCGAGGACAGAAGATTACAAGTTGATTGGATACTCTGACAGTGATTGGTGTGGAGATATTGATGATCGAAAAAGTACTGCAGGGTATGTGTTCTTTCTGGGAAATACTGCTTTCACTTGGCATTCAAAGAAGCAGCCGATCGTGACGCTCTCAACATGTGAAGCTGAATATGTAGCAGCATCTTGGTGTGTATGTCATGCTGTATGGCTCAGAAATCTATTGAGCAAGATGGAGATGAAGCAGTCAAGCGGAACAATGATTCACATAGACAACAAATCCGCAATTGAATTGGCGAAGAATCCAGTGAATCATGAAAGAAGCAAACACATTGATGTTCGTTTCCACTTTATCCGAGATCATGTGAAAAGCGGAAATGTGGAACTAATGCATGTGGCAAGCCAAGAACAAGTGGCAGATATATTTACAAAGCTGTAACATCCCGAAATTCATCCTCATAAGGTTTCAGAATGTTACCGCCACACTTGTCAGTCAGGCTCGCCCTTTGGCTAACTTAATTGACAAGTGCTACGGCTAAATACAAATTTTTGTAGTATGAACTTTAAAAATAATTGCCAATTTTATAAAATATAGACATAAGAAAATTTAAAGTACTTAATACCAGAGTCATTGTTCTTTCTCACGCGGAAGCATAAACTAAAGGCAATATATAGGACATTAATATTTAAAAGTACGTGGTTCCTTAAAGCAACAATCTTTTGATGAAAGGTAATCCCATCCCCAAATGCTCATGTCATGAGATGCAGTTCATATGTCAGCTCCAATATCTGTAAAAAGATAACGCAACAACTTTTTATCAGTACAATGGTACTGAGTAAGTCAACCCGCTCCACTTTAAGAAGTGGGTTTTAAAATAGTGGTTGACACTCAAAAATAATAATAATAATAATAATTTTTACTTTTTCTTTTAAAATGATCACACACATTACCTTTAACAAAATAAATAACTTTCATTCTTTAACAATGAAAAACTTTCATTCTAATTCTAATCTTTACGTAAATGAAAAACTGACAGATTTTGGTATAATGGGAAAATTCTAATTTTGTACTCTTAAAACATGGATTAGGATCTCCAAAACTTGAAGTAGAGAGTGTTAACTTACAGAATAGATGTATAAGGACCAAGGAGATTCAAAGATAATGGCCGTTATAACACAAGATTCGCACCACAAATTACGGGTTTCGCTGAAATTCGACAAATAGAGGGAAATCAATTTATAGTATAAAAATAAAAGATTTAGATCTCTAAGATACAAGTTTCAAGGATGATATCTTACTAACCAAGTGTTGAGAAGAATTAGAACTCTTAGAATGATGAAGGTTGCCAAAGCCTACAAGACTCCACAATCCTTAAGATATGCTCACTATGTGGGAGAACTTTGAAGAATAAAATGGGTAGTGAATTTGGCTAATGAGATGGATGAGATTGGTGTTTTGAAGGCTAGAAACTCCCTCTATTTATAGGCTAAGATTTGAACAATTGAACATGACACATTGTGAGAGTGATTACAACCTCACCAATCATCCAATTAAGTGTGTCTTGAGCAATAATGGTTAGAGTATTTGTATCCACTCATTTGGTCCTTATAGCCTAACAAAGAGGCTATTAATTTGGGAGGCTATTAATTTTGTCATCATGTTGTCTATTAACATAATGGTTTGCCTATTATGGAGGCTATTAATCTTGGTGGGTTCAAGAGATAATTGATCACCTTTCTTTGCTAGCCATTCATCCAAGACACTTGTTAATCATGTTGATTTTTCATCTATTTGTTTAGGAAGAAAATTTCTTGCAATTGCTTTTTAACTTATATTTGTGTAAGTAGTGTATCATGAAAATAGATTGAAGTATTAGCTTGTCTAGAAAAATCATTATTCTTGCCATTATTTAGTGGCATGCATTTATACTCAATGAGTTGGATATGATAATATAATATTTATTTATTTATTTCAAGTATTTGTATTTATATTAATGTGCTTTCAAAAAGATAATAATAATATACTTGCATGGTTTTTATTTTTATTCATAATAATTACTCAAACCACAAAGTCTTCATGTCATCATCAAATAAAAATTATAATCTATGAATATATTTTCTTATATATAAAAGTTAATTCTCATAGATTCACATAAAAACTCATACTTTTATTTTTATAAAAATTTTATTCCATAATGAATACCAAAGTACTTAAAATATTCACATACTAAACTCATAAAAATTTTCAAGACCAATGTGTATATATATAAAAACTTATATATATAATTTAAACAATAGATTTAAAAACTATATAATTCTATTACCCTTGATATTGAAATTCATATTTCTTTTGGAAAAGACAATTTACATATATAGTTTTTCAAGTGTTGTTTTGTAGAAAAAAACAATATACTAATTCTTTAAGCAAGTGATTAAATATTTAATAAAAGTCTCTTTAGTGAATTACAATTATTTCGGGTAATTTCTATGGTATTTACAATCCACCCTCCTTAAGAATCAACTTCGTCCTCGAAGTTTTAATGAAAAATACTATGGCAATCTAATATGCGGAATATAAGATACAAGTTAATGGAAAAGAAAAAAAATAGGAGATTTTGAACATACCCTATCAAGATTGTGTCGGGTGTGGTTACATCCTCCTCCCCTTAAGCCTACAGTTATGTCCCCATAACTGTTATTTGGTCGTTTAAAAGAGATTGGGGTAGCGTTGCTTCATATCATCCTCTAGTTCCCAATGTTGCTTCTTCCGTACCATGATTGGACCAAAGTACTTTAACAATCCGGGTGGTCTTGTTCCTTGTCGTTCTTTCTTTGATATCGAGTATTTGGATTGGATACTCTTCATAAGTTAGATCTTCTTTGAGTTCAGTTACTTCCTGTTGAAGTACATGGGTTGGGTCCATGCTCATATTTCTTTAACTGTGAAACATGGAACACATTGTGCACTCGAGATAGTTGTGGCGGTAGGGCTAGTCTGTATGCCAGGGTTCCGACTCGTTCCAGAATGTCATACGGTCCAATATATCGAGGACCTTAACTTTCCTCGCTTTCCAAAACGCATCACTCCTTTCATAGGTGATATTTTCAGCATAACCTTATCTCCAACTTGAAATTCTAGGTCTTGTCGCCTAACATCGGCATAACTTTTCTGTCGATCTTGTGCTGCCTTCATTTCCCTTGGATCATCTTGATCTTTTGGGTCTTGTCTTCAATGAGTTGCGGCCCAACCACAATAGAATTATCACATTTTTCCCAACATAATGGGCTTCGGCACTTGCGTCCATAGAGTGCCTCAAACGGTGCCATACCTATACTAGCATGATAGCTGTTATTGTAAGAGAACTCTATCAAAGGTAGATGCCTTTCCCAACTTCCTTTAAATTCAAGAACGCATGCTCTCAGCATGTCCTCCAGTGTTTGGATTGTCCTTTCTGTTTGTCCATCCGTCATCGGGTGAAAAGCGGTGCTCATTTTAATTGTGGGTACCCAAGAGCTTCTTGCAGCTTGGTCCAAAAATGAGAGACAAATCTGCTGTCTCTATCAGAGATTATATCATGTGGTACTCCATGTCGTCGAACCACGTTATTGATATATGCTCTTGCTAATTGATCCATAGACCATGTATCCTTCAATGGTATGAAGATCGCAATCTTTGTCAATCTATCAACAATTACCCAAAATTTTATTCATTCCTTTTGGTGATCGTGGTAGTCCTGAAACAAAATCCATTGATATACCATCCCATTTCCAACTCGGGATTTCCAATGGTTTCATGAGTCCTAAGGGCTTCTGACGTACTGCTTTAACCTTTTGACAGGTTAAACATCTAGCCACAAACTCAACAACCTCATTCTTCATCCTTGGCCCACCAATAAACCTTCTTTAAATCCTTATAAAGCTTATCACCCCTGGATGTACTGAATATGTGGTGTTGTGGCCTTCTTCCATTAATCTTCGTTTTAGCTCTACGCATTTATGCGGTACGCACCATCTTCCTTTGAAGTGAATGCTTCCATCCTCATGGATTGCAAAACCAATTGCTTTTCCTTCAGCAACCTTCTTCTTGATCCTTTCAGCTTTATGTCGCCTGGTTGAGCACTGCGTATTTCATCAAATACCGTAGATTCAAATGGTCATAGCATTAATGACATTTTCCACAGTTCCATAATGGACTAGCTCTGTATCTACCTTGACCAAGTCCATATACAGTTTCGAAGGTAAGATAAGAGTATTTGCCACGTGTCGAGTCTTGCGGCTCAACGCATCTGCGACCACATTAGCTTTCCCTTCATGGTAGGCGATGTCCAAATCATAATCCATGATCAACTCTAACCATCTGCGTTGCCTCATGTTTAACTCTTTCTGAGTAAATATGTACTTAAGGCTCTTGTGGTCGGTGAATATCCGACAAGTTTGTCCGTACAAGTAGTGTCGCCAAATCTTTAATGCGAACACTACCGCTGCTAATTCTAGGTCGTGCGTCGGATAATTCTCTCATGAGGCTTCAATTGTCGTGATGCATATGCAATGACTTGTTGTTGTTGCATTAAAACACACCCTAGCCCCTCTTTTGAAGCGTCACTATACACTTCAAAATCTCCATTCTCTGTTGGCAATGTTAAAATTGGTGCTGTTGTGAGGCGTTTCTTTAACTCTTGAAATGATGATTCACACTTTTTCTGTCCATTCATACTTCAAGCCTTTCTTCAAAAGTTGAGTCAGAGGTCGTGCAACTTTGGAAAAGTCCTTGACGAACCTCCTGTAATATCCAGCCAGTCCAAGAAAACTTCTCACTTCTGTTTGATTAGTAGGCGTAGGCCACTCGGTGATTGCTGATATTTTTGCTGGGTCAACAGAACACTCCATCAGCTGATACAACGTGGCCTAAAAAATCCTACTTTTTCTAGCCAAAAGGTCACACTTGGACAACTTGGCATAGAGTTCGTGTTTCCTTAATGTCTCTAGCACCTGATGCAAGTGTTGCTCATGTTCTTCATTGCTCTTTGAATAGATCAAGATGTCGTCGATGAAAATGACTACACATTGATCTAACAATTCTCGAAACACATCATTCATGAGATTCATGAATACTGCTGGGGCATTTGTTAGCCCAAAGGACATCACTGTAAATTCGTAATGTCCATAACGTGTCCTGAAAGCAGTTTTCGGAATATCCTTTTCAGCGATTCGCAGTTGATGATAACCGGATCGCAAATCTATCTTGGAGAATACCGTTTGCACCTTTAAGTTGATCGAAAAGGTCATCAATCCTAGGTAATGGGTTATTTGTTTTAACCGTTACCTGATTTAAACCTCTATAATCGATACAAAGACGTAACCCTCCATCTTTCTTCTTGACGAATAAGACTGGTGCTCCCCACGACGACGTGCTAGGTCGTATATACCCCTTTTGTAATAATTCCTCAAGTTGCTCCTTGAGTTCATTCATTTCTAGGGTTGCCATGCGATAAGGAGCTTTTGATACAGGTTCTGTTCGGGAAGTAGATCGATTGTAAACTCGACTTCACGTTCTGGAGGCATTCCAGGAATTTTCTTCTGGGAATACATCTGGATACTCCCTCACTACTGAATGTCATCAATTTTATTCTCCTTTAACTTGAGGTTATGGATATAGCTATGCATAAAGCATATATCCTTTCTGCATAAGACTATAAAATTTTAAGGCATTTACTACCTTAGTCTTACGTTTGGGAGTTGGACATAGTAGTTGACCTTTTTTGCCTCTCGTCTTAGACAGTGTAATTTTGTGTTTCTGACACTCAATTACAGCTTTATATTGGGTAAGCCAATCCATTCCCAATATAATATCAAAATCTTTAAGGTCAAATTCTACTAAGTTTGCATAGAACTCAAAGTTCTTAATGACTATAGGAATCCCATCGTATCGTTTGGTGCACGATACAATTTTTCCGAAGGCAACTGAATTCCTAAGTTAATCATTTTAGGTTTTGGCATCTCTAATTCAGGCAAGATTCTAGAAGAGATAAACGAACAACTTGCTCCAGAATCGAATAAAACCTAACAGGCACACTTAAAGCCATAAATGTTACCTGTTATCACATCCCCTTGAGTTAAAAGATCTGCCTGATTAATAACATTGAGCCGCCCTATAGGTGCTCCATGGTTCCCTTGTTGGTTTCTATTTTGCTGAGGCCTCTGTCCTTGATTATTTCCGTTTCGCACATCCTGATTATTTGGCTGAGTGGGGATATTGATAAGGTCATCTCTTTTTTGTAATATTTTCAATGCGGGTCTTACACTCCTTCCTCATATGACCTTCTCGGCCACATCTATAACATGTACCCGACTTGGGGCATCCCCTAGCCAAGTGGGGCTTGTTGCATTTTGGGCATTGTGGTATGTACCCTTCATGGTTTTCTAGTACCATTGTTTGCCCCCTCCTTTGTTTCCCTGGACGGGTCGATTCTGCCCACCTCGAATATTGCCTTTATTGTTGCTGAGGTGGTTGTTGTTGCTGCTGCTTCCTCGGTTGTCCCGAATCCTCTTGTCCTGTCCTTTGGAACCCGCGGCTAGACTCCCCGGCTTTTCTCTTCATCTGTTGTACACGAGAAACTGCGACAGCTCGATCGTAGATCGCTTGGAGGGTAGGATACTGAACTCCAGCCACCACTTCTCTAATGGAGAGGTTTAATCCCATTTCGAACTTCTGTGCCTTCTCGGCATCGGTGGAGACTAACTTAGGAGCAAATCTGGACTAACTCCTTGAATCTGACATAGTATTCTGTACAGATTGTGCTCCTTGTCGTAACGATAGAAAACTCTTCATACATTGCTGCTTTGGTACTCATCGGGTAAAACCTTTCTCTTAGAGCTTCTGTAAAGTTTTCCCATGTATACTCTCTCATCATCATCTAGCTCTCTCTTCTGTAACTGCCACCAGTCATCTGCATCACCTCCTAAAAAGTACGAGGCTACAGTAATCTTCTGCTCATCTGGGCAACGAGTCGCTTCGAGTAGCTTGTTGAAACTTTTTATCCAATCCTCCAATTTAGTAGGGTCCTCCTGCCCATCATAACGAGGTGGTCTGTATTGGTTCACCACTGCTAGGTGATTGAGCTGGGCTTGAGGTGGCGGGGGGTGGGGTGGTGGGGGGGGGGGGGGACACAGCTGCTGTGGCTTGATTAATTTGACCCTGACCCAAGGCAATGAGCATTTGCTCAATGATCCTTAGGCGATCATTGTCAAGCGAGTTTTTTTTTTTTTTTTTTTGGCGTGTTTTTGTTTTTTCGATTCTGAGGGGTTTGGTTGTTGGGTGCTCCCTGATTAGGAGGTACCATGTTGTGTCCAACGCCCTGATTGTTGGTGATGTCAGGGTGATATATGTTGTGTGCAGGTGGTACAGCTTGTTGATTGGATACACCCGGTGCTGCTGGCACTTCGTGGTTAGTCATGTTCGGATTTTGGTGTGGCTCCATGTTGTTGAGGCATTAACACTTCGGAGGGTTTTTCTAGTCCTTGCACGGGGTTGCCATTCTGCTAAGGATGGTTAAGCAAGAGTGAGTTCAAGTCTAAGGGATGATTATGTCCTAAAACTCGTTAGGTCATAGTATAAGGATGAGTTAAACGCAGAAATGTCTAAGTTAGGAGTATGACTTTATTTAGAGATTAACCAGAAGGAATGAAATAACAAGATTTATTTCATAAATCTAGAGAATATTACAAGATAGAGAATTTAAAAAGAGCACTTATAATAAGGTCAAATGACTTAGTATATCATAACAATTATATTTTTTTAAAAAAAATTTTATAAAAAATGATGCATGCTCATGAATGCATATGTCCCCACCCCAAAAATAATTTCAAAGTTTCAAAATTTAACATAGCCCATATGGGCCTTTGAAAAATATTTGCATATTTCTTTCTCAAATGGACTTTTTTTTTAATCCATAAACCGGAGTTAAAAACTGTCGCATCCCTTAGTCAAGCTCGCCTTGTTGCTAACTTAACCAAGAAATGCTAAGATTAGAGGGTACCAAGCCTTCTAAGTAATTTGCCAACTAGTTAAAATATAGAGCTACAAAAGTTGATTC